>JASCZL010000151.1:0-45715 GCA_030035585.1 Dugong dugon
GGACAATGTGGTAATTTTGCTAGCTAAACACTAAGATAGCAGGCCTCGAGTAGTCACAATTCACTGTGTGGAAAAGAGGGCAGAATACAGTGTTCTCTTTCAAGCCAGTTTACTGAACGAACTGACGTTCTCTCTTTTGGTAGAAGAAGCAGTCCCGACACCACCAGCTACTTTTGGAACCACTGTCTGAATGAGATGTCACTGGCGTTTGCAGTCGTTGAATCACTGGTTTTCTAAAGGAAGTTTGAAGCAGAGGGAGTGAAGGAACACTTTGGCTTGTAAAGAGAGCAGGCAGATTGTTTCCCTTCAGCTAGCGGACAGAAAAAGGAATTCCGTGTGGCTGACTAAAGCTCGTGCGCTTCACATGAGCATGTATAATATTCCCTGCGAGAAAGACAAACCAAAAGACAGTTGCTCTCAGGCTGGGAAAAGGAAGTGAGAAGGATTCACTCTCTGTGTTAGAAAATCCCTCTGTGTTCCATGCCCAAGAAAGTTGCCTGTGTATTTTCTTCCTGAGTGAGGAGTCAATAGGACAATGTGAAACCCAGTGGGGTTCACAACTCTCCGTGAGGCCCTCTGTGCTGCAGTGTGGAGATTGCCCGCCTTACGGATGGTATCCCTGAAGGAGAGGAGAAAGCGCTTTTCTCAGCCTTCTGCTTACCCTGAGACATCGCTGCAGATCTCCTATCTATACACTATGATAGCGGCCCGCGAATTGTCACAATTCACTCTATGGAAATGAAAGTATAATACACTGTTCTCTTTCAAGCCTGTTCACTGACTGAACAGAGGTTTTCTGTTTTGGTAGAAGCGGTCGTGACACCACCAGCTACTTTCGGAACCATTCTCTGAATGAGATCTAACTGGCCTTTGCAGTCCTTGAATCACTGGTTTTCAAATGGAAGTCGGAACCACAGGGAGAGAAGGAACACTCTGCCCTGTTCGTAGGTCATGCAGACTGTTGGCCTTCAGCTAGGGGACAGCCGATGCAGTTCCGTGTGGCTGACGAAAGCACGTGTGCTTAACATGAGCATGGAGCCCATTCCCTGCAAGAAACACAAAGCAAAAGAAGGTTGCTCTGGGGCTGGGAGACTGAAATGAGAAGGATTCGTTACTCTGTTTAAATATCCCTCCGTGTTACATGGTCACGAAAGTCGCCTGTGTGCATTGTCGACCAGGGGAAAATGTTGGCCTTTTCTCCAGTTTGAGTACGTGAAGCCCAGCGGGGTCTACAGCTCTCCGCGAGGCTCTCTGTGCTGTGCTCAGGAGAACGCAACCTTCCAGCCGGAATTGCTGAAGGAGAAGGGATCCAGCCTTTCTCCGCCTTCTGGCATACCCTGAGACAATGTGGTAATTTTGCTAGCTAAAGACTATGATAGCAACCCTCGAGTAGTCACAATTCACTGAGTGGAAAAGAGGGCAGAATACAGTGTTCTCTTTCAAGCCAGTTTACTGAACGAACTGACGTTCTCTCTTTTGGTAGAAGAAGCAGTCCCGACACCACCAGCTACTTTTGGAACCGTTGTCTGAATGAGATGTAACTGGCGTTTGCAGTCCTTGAATCACTGGTTTTCTAAAGGAAGTTTGAAGCAGAGGGAGTGAAGGAACACTTTGGCTTGTAAAGAGAGCAGGCAGATTGTTTCCCTTCAGCTAGCGGACAGAAAAAGGAATTCCGTGTGGCTGACTAAAGCTCGAGCGCTTCACGTGAGCATGTATCCTATTCCCTGCGAGAAAGACAAACCAAAAGAGAGTTGCTCTCAGGCTGGGAGAATGAAGTGAGGAGAATTCACTCTCTGTGTTAGAAAATCCCTCTGTGTTCCATGCCCATGAAAGTTGCCTGTGTATTTTCTTCCGGAGAGAGGACTTTGACTTTTCTCCAATTGGACAATGTGAAACCAGTGGGGTTCACAACTCTCTGTGTGCTGCAGAGGAGATTTGCCGCCTTACGGATGGTAAACCCTGAAGGAGAGGAGAAAGCGCTTTTCTCAGCCTTTTCTTACCCTGAGACAGCTCTGCAGATCTCGGCCTTCGAATAGACACAATTCACTCTATGAAAAGGAAAGTCTAATACACTGTTCTCTTTCAAGCCTGTTCACTGAACAGAGGTTTTCTGTTTTGGAAGAAGCGGTCATGACTCCACCTGCTACCTTCGGAAACATTCTCTGAATCTGATCTAACTGGCCTTTGCAGTCCTTGAATCACTGGTTTTCAAATATGGAATTTTTCCGGAACCACAGGAGAGAAGGAACACTCTGCCCTGTTCGCAGGTCATGCAGACTGTTGGCCTTCAGCTAGGGGACAGCCGAAGCAGTTCCGTGTGGCTGACGAAAGCACGTGTGCTTAACGTGAGCATGCAGCCCATTCCCTGCAAGAAAGACCAAGCAAAAGAAGGTTGCTCTGGGGCTGGGAGACTGAAATGAGAAGGATTCGTTACTCTCTTTAAAAATCCCTCCGTGTTACATGGTCACGAAAGTCGCCTGTGCATGGTCGACCTGGGTAAAGTGTTGGCCTTTTCTCCAGTTTGAGTACGTGAAGCCCATCGCGGGCTACAGCTCTCCGCGAGGCTGTCTGTGCTGTGCTGAGGAGAACGCAACCTTCCATCCATTATTGCTGAAGAAGAAGGGAACCAGCCTTTCTCCGCCTTCTGGGATACCCTGGGACAATGTGGTAATTTTGCTAGCTAAACACTAAGATAGCAGGCCTCGAGTAGTCACAATTCACTGTGTGGAAAAGAGGGCAGAATACAGTGTTCTCTTTCAAGCCAGTTTACTGAACGAACTGACGTTCTCTCTTTTGGTAGAAGAAGCAGTCCCGACACCACCAGCTACTTTTGGAACCACACTGTCTGAATGAGATGTCACTGGCGTTTGCAGTCGTTGAATCACTGGTTTTCTAAAGGAAGTTTGAAGCAGAGGGAGTGAAGGAACACTTTGGCTTGTAAAGAGAGCAGGCAGATTGTTTCCCTTCAGCTAGCGGACAGAAAAAGGAATTCCGTGTGGCTGACTAAAGCTCGTGCGCTTCACATGAGCATGTATAATATTCCCTGCGAGAAAGACAAACCAAAAGACAGTTGCTCTCAGGCTGGGAAAAGGAAGTGAGAAGGATTCACTCTCTGTGTTAGAAAATCCCTCTGTGTTCCATGCCCAAGAAAGTTGCCTGTGTATTTTCTTCCTGAGTGAGGAGTTTGACTTTTCTCCAATAGGACAATGTGAAACCCAGTGGGGTTCACAACTCTCCGTGAGGCCCTCTGTGCTGCAGTGTGGAGATTGCCGCCTTAACGGATGGTATCCCTGAAGGAGAGGAGAAAGCGCTTTTCTCAGCCTTCTGCTTACCCTGAGACATCGCTGCAGATCTCCTATCTATACACTATGATAGCGGCCCGCGAATTGTCACAATTCACTCTATGGAAATGAAAGTATAATACACTGTTCTCTTTCAAGCCTGTTCACTGACTGAACAGAGGTTTTCTGTTTTGGTAGAAGCGGTCGTGACACCACCAGCTACTTTCGGAACCATTCTCTGAATGAGATCTAACTGGCCTTGCAGTCCTTGAATCACTGGTTTTCAAATGGAAGTCGGAACCACAGGGAGAGAAGGAACACTCTGCCCTGTTCGTAGGTCATGCAGACTGTTGGCCTTCAGCTAGGGGACAGCCGATGCAGTTCCGTGTGGCTGACGAAAGCACGTGTGCTTAACATGAGCATGGAGCCCATTCCCTGCAAGAAACACAAAGCAAAAGAAGGTTGCTCTGGGGCTGGGAGGACTGAAATGAGAAGGATTCGTTACTCTGTTTAAATATCCCTCCGTGTTACATGGTCACGAAAGTCGCCTGTGTGCATTGTCGACCAGGGGAAAATGTTGGCCTTTTCTCCAGTTTGAGTACGTGAAGCCCAGCGGGGTCTACAGCTCTCCGCGAGGCTCTCTGTGCTGTGCTCAGGAGAACGCAACCTTCCAGCCGGAATTGCTGAAGGAGAAGGGATCCAGCCTTTCTCCGCCTTCTGGCATACCCTGAGACAATGTGGTAATTTTGCTAGCTAAAGACTATGATAGCAACCCTCGAGTAGTCACAATTCACTGAGTGGAAAAGAGGGCAGAATACAGTGTTCTCTTTCAAGCCAGTTTACTGAACGAACTGACGTTCTCTCTTTTGGTAGAAGAAGCAGTCCCGACACCACCAGCTACTTTTGGAACCGTTGTCTGAATGAGATGTAACTGGCGTTTGCAGTCCTTGAATCACTGCTTTTCTAAAGGAAGTTTGAAGCAGAGGGAGTGAAGGAACACTTTGGCTTGTAAAGAGAGCAGGCAGATTGTTTCCCTTCAGCTAGCGGACAGAAAAAGGAATTCCGTGTGGCTGACTAAAGCTCGAGCGCTTCACGTGAGCATGTATCCTATTCCCTGCGAGAAAGACAAACCAAAAGAGAGTTGCTCTCAGGCTGGGAGAATGAAGTGAGGAGAATTCACTCTCTGTGTTAGAAAATCCCTCTGTGTTCCATGCCCATGAAAGTTGCCTGTGTATTTTCTTCCGGAGAGAGGACTTTGACTTTTCTCCAATTGGACAATGTGAAACCCAGTGGGGTTCACAACTCTCTGTGTGCTGCAGAGGAGATTGCCGCCTTACGGATGGTAAACCCTGAAGGAGAGGAGAAAGCGCTTTTCTCAGCCTTTTCTTACCCTGAGACAGCTCTGCAGATCTCGGCCTTCGAATAGACACAATTCACTCTATGAAAAGGAAAGTCTAATACACTGTTCTCTTTCAAGCCTGTTCACTGAACAGAGGTTTTCTGTTTTGGAAGAAGCGGTCATGACTCCACCTGCTACCTTCGGAAACATTCTCTGAATCTGATCTAACTGGCCTTTGCAGTCCTTGAATCACTGGTTTTCAAATGGAAGTCGGAACCACAGGGAGAGAAGGAACACTCTGCCCTGTTCGCAGGTCATGCAGACTGTTGGCCTTCAGCTAGGGGACAGCCGAAGCAGTTCCGTGTGGCTGACGAAAGCACGTGTGCTTAACGTGAGCATGCAGCCCATTCCCTGCAAGAAAGACCAAGCAAAAGAAGGTTGCTCTGGGGCTGGGAGACTGAAATGAGAAGGATTCGTTACTCTCTTTAAAAATCCCTCCGTGTTACATGGTCACGAAAGTCGCCTGTGCATGGTCGACCTGGGTAAAGTGTTGGCCTTTTCTCCAGTTTGAGTACGTGAAGCCCATCGCGGGCTACAGCTCTCCGCGAGGCTGTCTGTGCTGTGCTGAGGAGAACGCAACCTTCCATCCATTATTGCTGAAGAAGAAGGGAACCAGCCTTTCTCCGCCTTCTGGGATACCCTGGGACAATGTGGTAATTTTGCTAGCTAAACACTAAGATAGCAGGCCTCGAGTAGTCACAATTCACTGTGTGGAAAAGAGGGCAGAATACAGTGTTCTCTTTCAAGCCAGTTTACTGAACGAACTGACGTTCTCTCTTTTGGTAGAAGAAGCAGTCCCGACACCACCAGCTACTTTTGGAACCACTGTCTGAATGAGATGTCACTGGCGTTTGCAGTCGTTGAATCACTGGTTTTCTAAAGGAAGTTTGAAGCAGAGGGAGTGAAGGAACACTTTGGCTTGTAAAGAGAGCAGGCAGATTGTTTCCCTTCAGCTAGCGGACAGAAAAAGGAATTCCGTGTGGCTGACTAAAGCTCGTGCGCTTCACATGAGCATGTATAATATTCCCTGCGAGAAAGACAAACCAAAAGACAGTTGCTCTCAGGCTGGGAAAAGGAAGTGAGAAGGATTCACTCTCTGTGTTAGAAAATCCCTCTGTGTTCCATGCCCAAGAAAGTTGCCTGTGTATTTTCTTCCTGAGTGAGGAGTTTGACTTTTCTCCAATAGGACAATGTGAAACCCAGTGGGGTTCACAACTCTCCGTGAGGCCCTCTGTGCTGCAGTGTGGAGATTGCCGCCTTACGGATGGTATCCCTGAAGGAGAGGAGAAAGCGCTTTTCTCAGCCTTCTGCTTACCCTGAGACATCGCTGCAGATCTCCTATCTATACACTATGATAGCGGCCCGCGAATTGTCACAATTCACTCTATGGAAATGAAAGTATAATACACTGTTCTCTTTCAAGCCTGTTCACTGACTGAACAGAGGTTTTCTGTTTTGGTAGAAGCGGTCGTGACACCACCAGCTACTTTCGGAACCATTCTCTGAATGAGATCTAACTGGCCTTTGCAGTCCTTGAATCACTGGTTTTCAAATGGAAGTCGGAACCACAGGGAGAGAAGGAACACTCTGCCCTGTTCGTAGGTCATGCAGACTGTTGGCCTTCAGCTAGGGGACAGCCGATGCAGTTCCGTGTGGCTGACGAAAGCACGTGTGCTTAACATGAGCATGGAGCCCATTCCCTGCAAGAAACACAAAGCAAAAGAAGGTTGCTCTGGGGCTGGGAGACTGAAATGAGAAGGATTCGTTACTCTGTTTAAATATCCCTCCGTGTTACATGGTCACGAAAGTCGCCTGTGTGCATTGTCGACCAGGGGAAAATGTTGGCCTTTTCTCCAGTTTGAGTACGTGAAGCCCAGCGGGGTCTACAGCTCTCCGCGAGGCTCTCTGTGCTGTGCTCAGGAGAACGCAACCTTCCAGCCGGAATTGCTGAAGGAGAAGGGATCCAGCCTTTCTCCGCCTTCTGGCATACCCTGAGACAATGTGGTAATTTTGCTAGCTAAAGACTATGATAGCAACCCTCGAGTAGTCACAATTCACTGAGTGGAAAAGAGGGCAGAATACAGTGTTCTCTTTCAAGCCAGTTTACTGAACGAACTGACGTTCTCTCTTTTGGTAGAAGAAGCAGTCCCGACACCACCAGCTACTTTTGGAACCGTTGTCTGAATGAGATGTAACTGGCGTTTGCAGTCCTTGAATCACTGCTTTTCTAAAGGAAGTTTGAAGCAGAGGGAGTGAAGGAACACTTTGGCTTGTAAAGAGAGCAGGCAGATTGTTTCCCTTCAGCTAGCGGACAGAAAAAGGAATTCCGTGTGGCTGACTAAAGCTCGAGCGCTTCACGTGAGCATGTATCCTATTCCCTGCGAGAAAGACAAACCAAAAGAGAGTTGCTCTCAGGCTGGGAGAATGAAGTGAGGAGAATTCACTCTCTGTGTTAGAAAATCCCTCTGTGTTCCATGCCCATGAAAGTTGCCTGTGTATTTTCTTCCGGAGAGAGGACTTTGACTTTTCTCCAATTGGACAATGTGAAACCCAGTGGGGTTCACAACTCTCTGTGTGCTGCAGAGGAGATTGCCGCCTTACGGATGGTAAACCCTGAAGGAGAGGAGAAAGCGCTTTTCTCAGCCTTTTCTTACCCTGAGACAGCTCTGCAGATCTCGGCCTTCGAATAGACACAATTCACTCTATGAAAAGGAAAGTCTAATACACTGTTCTCTTTCAAGCCTGTTCACTGAACAGAGGTTTTCTGTTTTGGAAGAAGCGGTCATGACTCCACCTGCTACCTTCGGAAACATTCTCTGAATCTGATCTAACTGGCCTTTGCAGTCCTTGAATCACTGGTTTTCAAATGGAAGTCGGAACCACAGGGAGAGAAGGAACACTCTGCCCTGTTCGCAGGTCATGCAGACTGTTGGCCTTCAGCTAGGGGACAGCCGAAGCAGTTCCGTGTGGCTGACGAAAGCACGTGTGCTTAACGTGAGCATGCAGCCCATTCCCTGCAAGAAAGACCAAGCAAAAGAAGGTTGCTCTGGGGCTGGGAGACTGAAATGAGAAGGATTCGTTACTCTCTTTAAAAATCCCTCCGTGTTACATGGTCACGAAAGTCGCCTGTGCATGGTCGACCTGGGTAAAGTGTTGGCCTTTTCTCCAGTTTGAGTACGTGAAGCCCATCGCGGGCTACAGCTCTCCGCGAGGCTGTCTGTGCTGTGCTGAGGAGAACGCAACCTTCCATCCATTATTGCTGAAGAAGAAGGGAACCAGCCTTTCTCCGCCTTCTGGGATACCCTGGGACAATGTGGTAATTTTGCTAGCTAAACACTAAGATAGCAGGCCTCGAGTAGTCACAATTCACTGTGTGGAAAAGAGGGCAGAATACAGTGTTCTCTTTCAAGCCAGTTTACTGAACGAACTGACGTTCTCTCTTTTGGTAGAAGAAGCAGTCCCGACACCACCAGCTACTTTTGGAACCACTGTCTGAATGAGATGTCACTGGCGTTTGCAGTCGTTGAATCACTGGTTTTCTAAAGGAAGTTTGAAGCAGAGGGAGTGAAGGAACACTTTGGCTTGTAAAGAGAGCAGGCAGATTGTTTCCCTTCAGCTAGCGGACAGAAAAAGGAATTCCGTGTGGCTGACTAAAGCTCGTGCGCTTCACATGAGCATGTATAATATTCCCTGCGAGAAAGACAAACCAAAAGACAGTTGCTCTCAGGCTGGGAAAAGGAAGTGAGAAGGATTCACTCTCTGTGTTAGAAAATCCCTCTGTGTTCCATGCCCAAGAAAGTTGCCTGTGTATTTTCTTCCTGAGTGAGGAGTTTGACTTTTCTCCAATAGGACAATGTGAAACCCAGTGGGGTTCACAACTCTCCGTGAGGCCCTCTGTGCTGCAGTGTGGAGATTGCCGCCTTACGGATGGTATCCCTGAAGGAGAGGAGAAAGCGCTTTTCTCAGCCTTCTGCTTACCCTGAGACATCGCTGCAGATCTCCTATCTATACACTATGATAGCGGCCCGCGAATTGTCACAATTCACTCTATGGAAATGAAAGTATAATACACTGTTCTCTTTCAAGCCTGTTCACTGACTGAACAGAGGTTTTCTGTTTTGGTAGAAGCGGTCGTGACACCACCAGCTACTTTCGGAACCATTCTCTGAATGAGATCTAACTGGCCTTTGCAGTCCTTGAATCACTGGTTTTCAAATGGAAGTCGGAACCACAGGGAGAGAAGGAACACTCTGCCCTGTTCGTAGGTCATGCAGACTGTTGGCCTTCAGCTAGGGGACAGCCGATGCAGTTCCGTGTGGCTGACGAAAGCACGTGTGCTTAACATGAGCATGGAGCCCATTCCCTGCAAGAAACACAAAGCAAAAGAAGGTTGCTCTGGGGCTGGGAGACTGAAATGAGAAGGATTCGTTACTCTGTTTAAATATCCCTCCGTGTTACATGGTCACGAAAGTCGCCTGTGTGCATTGTCGACCAGGGGAAAATGTTGGCCTTTTCTCCAGTTTGAGTACGTGAAGCCCAGCGGGGTCTACAGCTCTCCGCGAGGCTCTCTGTGCTGTGCTCAGGAGAACGCAACCTTCCAGCCGGAATTGCTGAAGGAGAAGGGATCCAGCCTTTCTCCGCCTTCTGGCATACCCTGAGACAATGTGGTAATTTTGCTAGCTAAAGACTATGATAGCAACCCTCGAGTAGTCACAATTCACTGAGTGGAAAAGAGGGCAGAATACAGTGTTCTCTTTCAAGCCAGTTTACTGAACGAACTGACGTTCTCTCTTTTGGTAGAAGAAGCAGTCCCGACACCACCAGCTACTTTTGGAACCGTTGTCTGAATGAGATGTAACTGGCGTTTGCAGTCCTTGAATCACTGCTTTTCTAAAGGAAGTTTGAAGCAGAGGGAGTGAAGGAACACTTTGGCTTGTAAAGAGAGCAGGCAGATTGTTTCCCTTCAGCTAGCGGACAGAAAAAGGAATTCCGTGTGGCTGACTAAAGCTCGAGCGCTTCACGTGAGCATGTATCCTATTCCCTGCGAGAAAGACAAACCAAAAGAGAGTTGCTCTCAGGCTGGGAGAATGAAGTGAGGAGAATTCACTCTCTGTGTTAGAAAATCCCTCTGTGTTCCATGCCCATGAAAGTTGCCTGTGTATTTTCTTCCGGAGAGAGGACTTTGACTTTTCTCCAATTGGACAATGTGAAACCCAGTGGGGTTCACAACTCTCTGTGTGCTGCAGAGGAGATTGCCGCCTTACGGATGGTAAACCCTGAAGGAGAGGAGAAAGCGCTTTTCTCAGCCTTTTCTTACCCTGAGACAGCTCTGCAGATCTCGGCCTTCGAATAGACACAATTCACTCTATGAAAAGGAAAGTCTAATACACTGTTCTCTTTCAAGCCTGTTCACTGAACAGAGGTTTTCTGTTTTGGAAGAAGCGGTCATGACTCCACCTGCTACCTTCGGAAACATTCTCTGAATCTGATCTAACTGGCCTTTGCAGTCCTTGAATCACTGGTTTTCAAATGGAAGTCGGAACCACAGGGAGAGAAGGAACACTCTGCCCTGTTCGCAGGTCATGCAGACTGTTGGCCTTCAGCTAGGGGACAGCCGAAGCAGTTCCGTGTGGCTGACGAAAGCACGTGTGCTTAACGTGAGCATGCAGCCCATTCCCTGCAAGAAAGACCAAGCAAAAGAAGGTTGCTCTGGGGCTGGGAGACTGAAATGAGAAGGATTCGTTACTCTCTTTAAAAATCCCTCCGTGTTACATGGTCACGAAAGTCGCCTGTGCATGGTCGACCTGGGTAAAGTGTTGGCCTTTTCTCCAGTTTGAGTACGTGAAGCCCATCGCGGGCTACAGCTCTCCGCGAGGCTGTCTGTGCTGTGCTGAGGAGAACGCAACCTTCCATCCATTATTGCTGAAGAAGAAGGGAACCAGCCTTTCTCCGCCTTCTGGGATACCCTGGGACAATGTGGTAATTTTGCTAGCTAAACACTAAGATAGCAGGCCTCGAGTAGTCACAATTCACTGTGTGGAAAAGAGGGCAGAATACAGTGTTCTCTTTCAAGCCAGTTTACTGAACGAACTGACGTTCTCTCTTTTGGTAGAAGAAGCAGTCCCGACACCACCAGCTACTTTTGGAACCACTGTCTGAATGAGATGTCACTGGCGTTTGCAGTCGTTGAATCACTGGTTTTCTAAAGGAAGTTTGAAGCAGAGGGAGTGAAGGAACACTTTGGCTTGTAAAGAGAGCAGGCAGATTGTTTCCCTTCAGCTAGCGGACAGAAAAAGGAATTCCGTGTGGCTGACTAAAGCTCGTGCGCTTCACATGAGCATGTATAATATTCCCTGCGAGAAAGACAAACCAAAAGACAGTTGCTCTCAGGCTGGGAAAAGGAAGTGAGAAGGATTCACTCTCTGTGTTAGAAAATCCCTCTGTGTTCCATGCCCAAGAAAGTTGCCTGTGTATTTTCTTCCTGAGTGAGGAGTTTGACTTTTCTCCAATAGGACAATGTGAAACCCAGTGGGGTTCACAACTCTCCGTGAGGCCCTCTGTGCTGCAGTGTGGAGATTGCCGCCTTACGGATGGTATCCCTGAAGGAGAGGAGAAAGCGCTTTTCTCAGCCTTCTGCTTACCCTGAGACATCGCTGCAGATCTCCTATCTATACACTATGATAGCGGCCCGCGAATTGTCACAATTCACTCTATGGAAATGAAAGTATAATACACTGTTCTCTTTCAAGCCTGTTCACTGACTGAACAGAGGTTTTCTGTTTTGGTAGAAGCGGTCGTGACACCACCAGCTACTTTCGGAACCATTCTCTGAATGAGATCTAACTGGCCTTTGCAGTCCTTGAATCACTGGTTTTCAAATGGAAGTCGGAACCACAGGGAGAGAAGGAACACTCTGCCCTGTTCGTAGGTCATGCAGACTGTTGGCCTTCAGCTAGGGGACAGCCGATGCAGTTCCGTGTGGCTGACGAAAGCACGTGTGCTTAACATGAGCATGGAGCCCATTCCCTGCAAGAAACACAAAGCAAAAGAAGGTTGCTCTGGGGCTGGGAGACTGAAATGAGAAGGATTCGTTACTCTGTTTAAATATCCCTCCGTGTTACATGGTCACGAAAGTCGCCTGTGTGCATTGTCGACCAGGGGAAAATGTTGGCCTTTTCTCCAGTTTGAGTACGTGAAGCCCAGCGGGGTCTACAGCTCTCCGCGAGGCTCTCTGTGCTGTGCTCAGGAGAACGCAACCTTCCAGCCGGAATTGCTGAAGGAGAAGGGATCCAGCCTTTCTCCGCCTTCTGGCATACCCTGAGACAATGTGGTAATTTTGCTAGCTAAAGACTATGATAGCAACCCTCGAGTAGTCACAATTCACTGAGTGGAAAAGAGGGCAGAATACAGTGTTCTCTTTCAAGCCAGTTTACTGAACGAACTGACGTTCTCTCTTTTGGTAGAAGAAGCAGTCCCGACACCACCAGCTACTTTTGGAACCGTTGTCTGAATGAGATGTAACTGGCGTTTGCAGTCCTTGAATCACTGCTTTTCTAAAGGAAGTTTGAAGCAGAGGGAGTGAAGGAACACTTTGGCTTGTAAAGAGAGCAGGCAGATTGTTTCCCTTCAGCTAGCGGACAGAAAAAGGAATTCCGTGTGGCTGACTAAAGCTCGAGCGCTTCACGTGAGCATGTATCCTATTCCCTGCGAGAAAGACAAACCAAAAGAGAGTTGCTCTCAGGCTGGGAGAATGAAGTGAGGAGAATTCACTCTCTGTGTTAGAAAATCCCTCTGTGTTCCATGCCCATGAAAGTTGCCTGTGTATTTTCTTCCGGAGAGAGGACTTTGACTTTTCTCCAATTGGACAATGTGAAACCCAGTGGGGTTCACAACTCTCTGTGTGCTGCAGAGGAGATTGCCGCCTTACGGATGGTAAACCCTGAAGGAGAGGAGAAAGCGCTTTTCTCAGCCTTTTCTTACCCTGAGACAGCTCTGCAGATCTCGGCCTTCGAATAGACACAATTCACTCTATGAAAAGGAAAGTCTAATACACTGTTCTCTTTCAAGCCTGTTCACTGAACAGAGGTTTTCTGTTTTGGAAGAAGCGGTCATGACTCCACCTGCTACCTTCGGAAACATTCTCTGAATCTGATCTAACTGGCCTTTGCAGTCCTTGAATCACTGGTTTTCAAATGGAAGTCGGAACCACAGGGAGAGAAGGAACACTCTGCCCTGTTCGCAGGTCATGCAGACTGTTGGCCTTCAGCTAGGGGACAGCCGAAGCAGTTCCGTGTGGCTGACGAAAGCACGTGTGCTTAACGTGAGCATGCAGCCCATTCCCTGCAAGAAAGACCAAGCAAAAGAAGGTTGCTCTGGGGCTGGGAGACTGAAATGAGAAGGATTCGTTACTCTCTTTAAAAATCCCTCCGTGTTACATGGTCACGAAAGTCGCCTGTGCATGGTCGACCTGGGTAAAGTGTTGGCCTTTTCTCCAGTTTGAGTACGTGAAGCCCATCGCGGGCTACAGCTCTCCGCGAGGCTGTCTGTGCTGTGCTGAGGAGAACGCAACCTTCCATCCATTATTGCTGAAGAAGAAGGGAACCAGCCTTTCTCCGCCTTCTGGGATACCCTGGGACAATGTGGTAATTTTGCTAGCTAAACACTAAGATAGCAGGCCTCGAGTAGTCACAATTCACTGTGTGGAAAAGAGGGCAGAATACAGTGTTCTCTTTCAAGCCAGTTTACTGAACGAACTGACGTTCTCTCTTTTGGTAGAAGAAGCAGTCCCGACACCACCAGCTACTTTTGGAACCACTGTCTGAATGAGATGTCACTGGCGTTTGCAGTCGTTGAATCACTGGTTTTCTAAAGGAAGTTTGAAGCAGAGGGAGTGAAGGAACACTTTGGCTTGTAAAGAGAGCAGGCAGATTGTTTCCCTTCAGCTAGCGGACAGAAAAAGGAATTCCGTGTGGCTGACTAAAGCTCGTGCGCTTCACATGAGCATGTATAATATTCCCTGCGAGAAAGACAAACCAAAAGACAGTTGCTCTCAAGCTGGGAAAAGGAAGTGAGAAGGATTCACTCTCTGTGTTAGAAAATCCCTCTGTGTTCCATGCCCAAGAAAGTTGCCTGTGTATTTTCTTCCTGAGTGAGGAGTTTGACTTTTCTCCAATAGGACAATGTGAAACCCAGTGGGGTTCACAACTCTCCGTGAGGCCCTCTGTGCTGCAGTGTGGAGATTGCCGCCTTACGGATGGTATCCCTGAAGGAGAGGAGAAAGCGCTTTTCTCAGCCTTCTGCTTACCCTGAGACATCGCTGCAGATCTCCTATCTATACACTATGATAGCGGCCCGCGAATTGTCACAATTCACTCTATGGAAATGAAAGTATAATACACTGTTCTCTTTCAAGCCTGTTCACTGACTGAACAGAGGTTTTCTGTTTTGGTAGAAGCGGTCGTGACACCACCAGCTACTTTCGGAACCATTCTCTGAATGAGATCTAACTGGCCTTTGCAGTCCTTGAATCACTGGTTTTCAAATGGAAGTCGGAACCACAGGGAGAGAAGGAACACTCTGCCCTGTTCGTAGGTCATGCAGACTGTTGGCCTTCAGCTAGGGGACAGCCGATGCAGTTCCGTGTGGCTGACGAAAGCACGTGTGCTTAACATGAGCATGGAGCCCATTCCCTGCAAGAAACACAAAGCAAAAGAAGGTTGCTCTGGGGCTGGGAGACTGAAATGAGAAGGATTCGTTACTCTGTTTAAATATCCCTCCGTGTTACATGGTCACGAAAGTCGCCTGTGTGCATTGTCGACCAGGGGAAAATGTTGGCCTTTTCTCCAGTTTGAGTACGTGAAGCCCAGCGGGGTCTACAGCTCTCCGCGAGGCTCTCTGTGCTGTGCTCAGGAGAACGCAACCTTCCAGCCGGAATTGCTGAAGGAGAAGGGATCCAGCCTTTCTCCGCCTTCTGGCATACCCTGAGACAATGTGGTAATTTTGCTAGCTAAAGACTGTGATAGCAACCCTCGAGTAGTCACAATTCACTGAGTGGAAAAGAGGGCAGAATACAGTGTTCTCTTTCAAGCCAGTTTACTGAACGAACTGACGTTCTCTCTTTTGGTAGAAGAAGCAGTCCCGACACCACCAGCTACTTTTGGAACCGTTGTCTGAATGAGATGTAACTGGCGTTTGCAGTCCTTGAATCACTGCTTTTCTAAAGGAAGTTTGAAGCAGAGGGAGTGAAGGAACACTTTGGCTTGTAAAGAGAGCAGGCAGATTGTTTCCCTTCAGCTAGCGGACAGAAAAAGGAATTCCGTGTGGCTGACTAAAGCTCGAGCGCTTCACATGAGCATGTATCCTATTCCCTGCGAGAAAGACAAACCAAAAGAGAGTTGCTCTGAGGCTGGGAGAATGAAGTGAGGAGAATTCACTCTCTGTGTTAGAAAATCCCTCTGTGTTCCATGCCCATGAAAGTTGCCTGTGTATTTTCTTCCGGAGAGAGGACTTTGACTTTTCTCCAATTGGACAATGTGAAACCCAGTGGGGTTCACAACTTTCTGTGTGCTGCAGAGGAGATTGCCGCCTTACGGATGGTAAACCCTGAAGGAGAGGGGAAAGCGCTTTTCTCAGCCTTTTCTTACCCTGAGACAGCTCTGCAGATCTCGGCCTTCGAATAGACACAATTCACTCTATGAAAAGGAAAGTCTAATACACTGTTCTCTTTCAAGCCTGTTCACTGAACAGAGGTTTTCTGTTTTGGAAGAAGCGGTCATGACTCCACCTGCTACCTTCGGAAACATTCTCTGAATCTGATCTAACTGGCCTTTGCAGTCCTTGAATCACTGGTTTTCAAATGGAAGTCGGAACCACAGGGAGAGAAGGAACACTCTGCCCTGTTCGCAGGTCATGCAGACTGTTGGCCTTCAGCTAGGGGACAGCCGAAGCAGTTCCGTGTGGCTGACGAAAGCACGTGTGCTTAACGTGAGCATGCAGCCCATTCCCTGCAAGAAAGACCAAGCAAAAGAAGGTTGCTCTGGGGCTGGGAGACTGAAATGAGAAGGATTCGTTACTCTCTTTAAAAATCCCTCCGTGTTACATGGTCACAAAAGTCGCCTGTGCATTGTCGACCTGGGTAAAGTGTTGGCCTTTTCTCCAGTTTGAGTACGTGAAGCCCATCGCGGGCTACAGCTCTCCGCGAGGCTGTCTGTGCTGTGCTGAGGAGAACGCAACCTTCCATCCATTATTGCTGAAGAAGAAGGGAACCAGCCTTTCTCCGCCTTCTGGGATACCCTGGGACAATGTGGTAATTTTGCTAGCTAAACACTAAGATAGCAGGCCTCGAGTAGTCACAATTCACTGTGTGGAAAAGAGGGCAGAATACAGTGTTCTCTTTCAAGCCAGTTTACTGAACGAACTGACGTTCTCTCTTTTGGTAGAAGAAGCAGTCCCGACACCACCAGCTACTTTTGGAACCACTGTCTGAATGAGATGTCACTGGCGTTTGCAGTCGTTGAATCACTGGTTTTCTAAAGGAAGTTTGAAGCAGAGGGAGTGAAGGAACACTTTGGCTTGTAAAGAGAGCAGGCAGATTGTTTCCCTTCAGCTAGCGGACAGAAAAAGGAATTCCGTGTGGCTGACTAAAGCTCGTGCGCTTCACATGAGCATGTATAATATTCCCTGCGAGAAAGACAAACCAAAAGACAGTTGCTCTCAGGCTGGGAAAAGGAAGTGAGAAGGATTCACTCTCTGTGTTAGAAAATCCCTCTGTGTTCCATGCCCAAGAAAGTTGCCTGTGTATTTTCTTCCTGAGTGAGGAGTTTGACTTTTCTCCAATAGGACAATGTGAAACCCAGTGGGGTTCACAACTCTCCGTGAGGCCCTCTGTGCTGCAGTGTGGAGATTGCCGCCTTACGGATGGTATCCCTGAAGGAGAGGAGAAAGCGCTTTTCTCAGCCTTCTGCTTACCCTGAGACATCGCTGCAGATCTCCTATCTATACACTATGATAGCGGCCCGCGAATTGTCACAATTCACTCTATGGAAATGAAAGTATAATACACTGTTCTCTTTCAAGCCTGTTCACTGACTGAACAGAGGTTTTCTGTTTTGGTAGAAGCGGTCGTGACACCACCAGCTACTTTCGGAACCATTCTCTGAATGAGATCTAACTGGCCTTTGCAGTCCTTGAATCACTGGTTTTCAAATGGAAGTCGGAACCACAGGGAGAGAAGGAACACTCTGCCCTGTTCGTAGGTCATGCAGACTGTTGGCCTTCAGCTAGGGGACAGCCGATGCAGTTCCGTGTGGCTGACGAAAGCACGTGTGCTTAACATGAGCATGGAGCCCATTCCCTGCAAGAAAGACAAAGCAAAAGAAGGTTGCTCTGGGGCTGGGAGACTGAAATGAGAAGGATTCGTTACTCTGTTTAAATATCCCTCCGTGTTACATGGTCACGAAAGTCGCCTGTGTGCATTGTCGACCAGGGGAAAATGTTGGCCTTTTCTCCAGTTTGAGTACGTGAAGCCCAGCGGGGTCTACAGCTCTCCACGAGGCTCTCTGTGCTGTGCTCAGGAGAACGCAACCTTCCAGCCGGAATTGCTGAAGGAGAAGGGATCCAGCCTTTCTCCGCCTTCTGGCATACCCTGAGACAATGTGGTAATTTTGCTAGCTAAAGACTGTGATAGCAACCCTCGAGTAGTCACAATTCACTGAGTGGAAAAGAGGGCAGAATACAGTGTTCTCTTTCAAGCCAGTTTACTGAACGAACTGACGTTCTCTCTTTTGGTAGAAGAAGCAGTCCCGACACCACCAGCTACTTTTGGAACCGTTGTCTGAATGAGATGTAACTGGCGTTTGCAGTCCTTGAATCACTGGTTTTCTAAAGGAAGTTTGAAGCAGAGGGAGTGAAGGAACACTTTGGCTTGTAAAGAGAGCAGGCAGATTGTTTCCCTTCAGCTAGCGGACAGAAAAAGGAATTCCGTGTGGCTGACTAAAGCTCGAGCGCTTCACATGAGCATGTATCCTATTCCCTGCGAGAAAGACAAACCAAAAGAGAGTTGCTCTCAGGCTGGGAGAATGAAGTGAGGAGAATTCACTCTCTGTGTTAGAAAATCCCTCTGTGTTCCATGCCCATGAAAGTTGCCTGTGTATTTTCTTCCGGAGAGAGGACTTTGACTTTTCTCCAATTGGACAATGTGAAACCCAGTGGGGTTCACAACTCTCTGTGTGCTGCAGAGGAGATTGCCGCCTTACGGATGGTAAACCCTGAAGGAGAGGAGAAAGCGCTTTTCTCAGCCTTTTCTTACCCTGAGACAGCTCTGCAGATCTCGGCCTTCGAATAGACACAATTCACTCTATGAAAAGGAAAGTCTAATACACTGTTCTCTTTCAAGCCTGTTCACTGAACAGAGGTTTTCTGTTTTGGAAGAAGCGGTCATGACTCCACCTGCTACCTTCGGAAACATTCTCTGAATCTGATCTAACTGGCCTTTGCAGTCCTTGAATCACTGGTTTTCAAATGGAAGTCGGAACCACAGGGAGAGAAGGAACACTCTGCCCTGTTCGCAGGTCATGCAGACTGTTGGCCTTCAGCTAGGGGACAGCCGAAGCAGTTCCGTGTGGCTGACGAAAGCACGTGTGCTTAACGTGAGCATGCAGCCCATTCCCTGCAAGAAAGACCAAGCAAAAGAAGGTTGCTCTGGGGCTGGGAGACTGAAATGAGAAGGATTCGTTACTCTCTTTAAAAATCCCTCCGTGTTACATGGTCACAAAAGTCGCCTGTGCATGGTCGACCTGGGTAAAGTGTTGGCCTTTTCTCCAGTTTGAGTACGTGAAGCCCATCGCGGGCTACAGCTCTCCGCGAGGCTGTCTGTGCTGTGCTGAGGAGAACGCAACCTTCCATCCATTATTGCTGAAGAAGAAGGGAACCAGCCTTTCTCCGCCTTCTGGGATACCCTGGGACAATGTGGTAATTTTGCTAGCTAAACACTAAGATAGCAGGCCTCGAGTAGTCACAATTCACTGTGTGGAAAAGAGGGCAGAATACAGTGTTCTCTTTCAAGCCAGTTTACTGAACGAACTGACGTTCTCTCTTTTGGTAGAAGAAGCAGTCCCGACACCACCAGCTACTTTTGGAACCACTGTCTGAATGAGATGTCACTGGCGTTTGCAGTCGTTGAATCACTGGTTTTCTAAAGGAAGTTTGAAGCAGAGGGAGTGAAGGAACACTTTGGCTTGTAAAGAGAGCAGGCAGATTGTTTCCCTTCAGCTAGCGGACAGAAAAAGGAATTCCGTGTGGCTGACTAAAGCTCGTGCGCTTCACATGAGCATGTATAATATTCCCTGCGAGAAAGACAAACCAAAAGACAGTTGCTCTCAGGCTGGGAAAAGGAAGTGAGAAGGATTCACTCTCTGTGTTAGAAAATCCCTCTGTGTTCCATGCCCAAGAAAGTTGCCTGTGTATTTTCTTCCTGAGTGAGGAGTTTGACTTTTCTCCAATAGGACAATGTGAAACCCAGTGGGGTTCACAACTCTCCGTGAGGCCCTCTGTGCTGCAGTGTGGAGATTGCCGCCTTACGGATGGTATCCCTGAAGGAGAGGAGAAAGCGCTTTTCTCAGCCTTCTGCTTACCCTGAGACATCGCTGCAGATCTCCTATCTATACACTATGATAGCGGCCCGCGAATTGTCACAATTCACTCTATGGAAATGAAAGTATAATACACTGTTCTCTTTCAAGCCTGTTCACTGACTGAACAGAGGTTTTCTGTTTTGGTAGAAGCGGTCGTGACACCACCAGCTACTTTCGGAACCATTCTCTGAATGAGATCTAACTGGCCTTTGCAGTCCTTGAATCACTGGTTTTCAAATGGAAGTCGGAACCACAGGGAGAGAAGGAACACTCTGCCCTGTTCGTAGGTCATGCAGACTGTTGGCCTTCAGCTAGGGGACAGCCGATGCAGTTCCGTGTGGCTGACGAAAGCACGTGTGCTTAACATGAGCATGGAGCCCATTCCCTGCAAGAAAGACAAAGCAAAAGAAGGTTGCTCTGGGGCTGGGAGACTGAAATGAGAAGGATTCGTTACTCTGTTTAAATATCCCTCCGTGTTACATGGTCACGAAAGTCGCCTGTGTGCATTGTCGACCAGGGGAAAATGTTGGCCTTTTCTCCAGTTTGAGTACGTGAAGCCCAGCGGGGTCTACAGCTCTCCGCGAGGCTCTCTGTGCTGTGCTCAGGAGAACGCAACCTTCCAGCTGGAATTGCTGAAGGAGAAGGGATCCAGCCTTTCTCCGCCTTCTGGCATACCCTGAGACAATGTGGTAATTTTGCTAGCTAAAGACTATGATAGCAACCCTCGAGTAGTCACAATTCACTGAGTGGAAAAGAGGGCAGAATACAGTGTTCTCTTTCAAGCCAGTTTACTGAACGAACTGACGTTCTCTCTTTTGGTAGAAGAAGCAGTCCCGACACCACCAGCTACTTTTGGAACCGTTGTCTGAATGAGATGTAACTGGCGTTTGCAGTCCTTGAATCACTGCTTTTCTAAAGGAAGTTTGAAGCAGAGGGAGTGAAGGAACACTTTGGCTTGTAAAGAGAGCAGGCAGATTGTTTCCCTTCAGCTAGCGGACAGAAAAAGGAATTCCGTGTGGCTGACTAAAGCTCGAGCGCTTCACATGAGCATGTATCCTATTCCCTGCGAGAAAGACAAACCAAAAGAGAGTTGCTCTCAGGCTGGGAGAATGAAGTGAGGAGAATTCACTCTCTGTGTTAGAAAATCCCTCTGTGTTCCATGCCCATGAAAGTTGCCTGTGTATTTTCTTCCGGAGAGAGGACTTTGACTTTTCTCCAATTGGACAATGTGAAACCCAGTGGGGTTCACAACTCTCTGTGTGCTGCAGAGGAGATTGCCGCCTTACGGATGGTAAACCCTGAAGGAGAGGAGAAAGCGCTTTTCTCAGCCTTTTCTTACCCTGAGACAGCTCTGCAGATCTCGGCCTTCGAATAGACACAATTCACTCTATGAAAAGGAAAGTCTAATACACTGTTCTCTTTCAAGCCTGTTCACTGAACAGAGGTTTTCTGTTTTGGAAGAAGCGGTCATGACTCCACCTGCTACCTTCGGAAACATTCTCTGAATCTGATCTAACTGGCCTTTGCAGTCCTTGAATCACTGGTTTTCAAATGGAAGTCGGAACCACAGGGAGAGAAGGAACACTCTGCCCTGTTCGCAGGTCATGCAGACTGTTGGCCTTCAGCTAGGGGACAGCCGAAGCAGTTCCGTGTGGCTGACGAAAGCACGTGTGCTTAACGTGAGCATGCAGCCCATTCCCTGCAAGAAAGACCAAGCAAAAGAAGGTTGCTCTGGGGCTGGGAGACTGAAATGAGAAGGATTCGTTACTCTCTTTAAAAATCCCTCCGTGTTACATGGTCACGAAAGTCGCCTGGGCATGGTCGACCTGGGTAAAGTGTTGGCCTTTTCTCCAGTTTGAGTACGTGAAGCCCATCGCGGGCTACAGCTCTCCGCGAGGCTGTCTGTGCTGTGCTGAGGAGAACGCAACCTTCCATCCATTATTGCTGAAGAAGAAGGACACCAGCCTTTCTCCGCCTTCTGGGATACCCTGGGACAATGTGGTAATTTTGCTAGCTAAACACTAAGATAGCAGGCCTCGAGTAGTCACAATTCACTGTGTGGAAAAGAGGGCAGAATACAGTGTTCTCTTTCAAGCCAGTTTACTGAACGAACTGACGTTCTCTCTTTTGGTAGAAGAAGCAGTCCCGACACCACCAGCTACTTTTGGAACCACTGTCTGAATGAGATGTCACTGGCGTTTGCAGTCGTTGAATCACTGGTTTTCTAAAGGAAGTTTGAAGCAGAGGGAGTGAAGGAACACTTTGGCTTGTAAAGAGAGCAGGCAGATTGTTTCCCTTCAGCTAGCGGACAGAAAAAGGAATTCCGTGTGGCTGACTAAAGCTCGTGCGCTTCACATGAGCATGTATCCTATTCCCTGCGAGAAAGACAAACCAAAAGACAGTTGCTCTCAGGCTGGGAGAATGAAGTGAGGAGAATTCACTCTCTGTGTTAGAAAATCCCTCTGTGTTCCATGCCCATGAAAGTTGCCTGTGTATTTTCTTCCGGAGAGAGGACTTTGACTTTTCTCCAATTGGACAATGTGAAACCCAGTGGGGTTCACAACTCTCTGTGTGCTGCAGAGGAGATTGCCGCCTTACGGATGGTAAACCCTGAAGGAGAGGAGAAAGCGCTTTTCTCAGCCTTTTCTTACCCTGAGACAGCTCTGCAGATCTCGGCCTTCGAATAGACACAATTCACTCTATGAAAAGGAAAGTCTAATACACTGTTCTCTTTCAAGCCTGTTCACTGAACAGAGGTTTTCTGTTTTGGAAGAAGCGGTCATGACTCCACCTGCTACCTTCGGAAACATTCTCTGAATCTGATCTAACTGGCCTTTGCAGTCCTTGAATCACTGGTTTTCAAATGGAAGTCGGAACCACAGGGAGAGAAGGAACACTCTGCCCTGTTCGCAGGTCATGCAGACTGTTGGCCTTCAGCTAGGGGACAGCCGAAGCAGTTCCGTGTGGCTGACGAAAGCACGTGTGCTTAACGTGAGCATGCAGCCCATTCCCTGCAAGAAAGACCAAGCAAAAGAAGGTTGCTCTGGGGCTGGGAGACTGAAATGAGAAGGATTCGTTACTCTCTTTAAAAATCCCTCCGTGTTACATGGTCACAAAAGTCGCCTGTGCATGGTCGACCTGGGTAAAGTGTTGGCCTTTTCTCCAGTTTGAGTACGTGAAGCCCATCGCGGGCTACAGCTCTCCGCGAGGCTGTCTGTGCTGTGCTGAGGAGAACGCAACCTTCCATCCATTATTGCTGAAGAAGAAGGGAACCAGCCTTTCTCCGCCTTCTGGGATACCCTGGGACAATGTGGTAATTTTGCTAGCTAAACACTAAGATAGCAGGCCTCGAGTAGTCACAATTCACTGTGTGGAAAAGAGGGCAGAATACAGTGTTCTCTTTCAAGCCAGTTTACTGAACGAACTGACGTTCTCTCTTTTGGTAGAAGAAGCAGTCCCGACACCACCAGCTACTTTTGGAACCACTGTCTGAATGAGATGTCACTGGCGTTTGCAGTCGTTGAATCACTGGTTTTCTAAAGGAAGTTTGAAGCAGAGGGAGTGAAGGAACACTTTGGCTTGTAAAGAGAGCAGGCAGATTGTTTCCCTTCAGCTAGCGGACAGAAAAAGGAATTCCGTGTGGCTGACTAAAGCTCGTGCGCTTCACATGAGCATGTATAATATTCCCTGCGAGAAAGACAAACCAAAAGACAGTTGCTCTCAGGCTGGGAAAAGGAAGTGAGAAGGATTCACTCTCTGTGTTAGAAAATCCCTCTGTGTTCCATGCCCAAGAAAGTTGCCTGTGTATTTTCTTCCTGAGTGAGGAGTTTGACTTTTCTCCAATAGGACAATGTGAAACCCAGTGGGGTTCACAACTCTCCGTGAGGCCCTCTGTGCTGCAGTGTGGAGATTGCCGCCTTACGGATGGTATCCCTGAAGGAGAGGAGAAAGCGCTTTTCTCAGCCTTCTGCTTACCCTGAGACATCGCTGCAGATCTCCTATCTATACACTATGATAGCGGCCCGCGAATTGTCACAATTCACTCTATGGAAATGAAAGTATAATACACTGTTCTCTTTCAAGCCTGTTCACTGACTGAACAGAGGTTTTCTGTTTTGGTAGAAGCGGTCGTGACACCACCAGCTACTTTCGGAACCATTCTCTGAATGAGATCTAACTGGCCTTTGCAGTCCTTGAATCACTGGTTTTCAAATGGAAGTCGGAACCACAGGGAGAGAAGGAACACTCTGCCCTGTTCGTAGGTCATGCAGACTGTTGGCCTTCAGCTAGGGGACAGCCGATGCAGTTCCGTGTGGCTGACGAAAGCACGTGTGCTTAACATGAGCATGGAGCCCATTCCCTGCAAGAAACACAAAGCAAAAGAAGGTTGCTCTGGGGCTGGGAGACTGAAATGAGAAGGATTCGTTACTCTGTTTAAATATCCCTCCGTGTTACATGGTCACGAAAGTCGCCTGTGTGCATTGTCGACCAGGGGAAAATGTTGGCCTTTTCTCCAGTTTGAGTACGTGAAGCCCAGCGGGGTCTACAGCTCTCCGCGAGGCTCTCTGTGCTGTGCTCAGGAGAACGCAACCTTCCAGCCGGAATTGCTGAAGGAGAAGGGATCCAGCCTTTCTCCGCCTTCTGGCATACCCTGAGACAATGTGGTAATTTTGCTAGCTAAACACTATGATAGCAACCCTCGAGTAGTCACAATTCACTGAGTGGAAAAGAGGGCAGAATACAGTGTTCTCTTTCAAGCCAGTTTACTGAACGAACTGACGTTCTCTCTTTTGGTAGAAGAAGCAGTCCCGACACCACCAGCTACTTTTGGAACCGTTGTCTGAATGAGATGTAACTGGCGTTTGCAGTCCTTGAATCACTGCTTTTCTAAAGGAAGTTTGAAGCAGAGGGAGTGAAGGAACACTTTGGCTTGTAAAGAGAGCAGGCAGATTGTTTCCCTTCAGCTAGCGGACAGAAAAAGGAATTCCGTGTGGCTGACTAAAGCTCGAGCGCTTCACATGAGCATGTATCCTATTCCCTGCGAGAAAGACAAACCAAAAGAGAGTTGCTCTCAGGCTGGGAGAATGAAGTGAGGAGAATTCACTCTCTGTGTTAGAAAATCCCTCTGTGTTCCATGCCCATGAAAGTTGCCTGTGTATTTTCTTCCGGAGAGAGGACTTTGACTTTTCTCCAATTGGACAATGTGAAACCCAGTGGGGTTCACAACTCTCTGTGTGCTGCAGAGGAGATTGCCGCCTTACGGATGGTAAACCCTGAAGGAGAGGAGAAAGCGCTTTTCTCAGCCTTTTCTTACCCTGAGACAGCTCTGCAGATCTCGGCCTTCGAATAGACACAATTCACTCTATGAAAAGGAAAGTCTAATACACTGTTCTCTTTCAAGCCTGTTCACTGAACAGAGGTTTTCTGTTTTGGAAGAAGCGGTCATGACTCCACCTGCTACCTTCGGAAACATTCTCTGAATCTGATCTAACTGGCCTTTGCAGTCCTTGAATCACTGGTTTTCAAATGGAAGTCGGAACCACAGGGAGAGAAGGAACACTCTGCCCTGTTCGCAGGTCATGCAGACTGTTGGCCTTCAGCTAGGGGACAGCCGAAGCAGTTCCGTGTGGCTGACGAAAGCACGTGTGCTTAACGTGAGCATGCAGCCCATTCCCTGCAAGAAAGACCAAGCAAAAGAAGGTTGCTCTGGGGCTGGGAGACTGAAATGAGAAGGATTCGTTACTCTCTTTAAAAATCCCTCCGTGTTACATGGTCACAAAAGTCGCCTGTGCATGGTCGACCTGGGTAAAGTGTTGGCCTTTTCTCCAGTTTGAGTACGTGAAGCCCATCGCGGGCTACAGCTCTCCGCGAGGCTGTCTGTGCTGTGCTGAGGAGAACGCAACCTTCCATCCATTATTGCTGAAGAAGAAGGGAACCAGCCTTTCTCCGCCTTCTGGGATACCCTGGGACAATGTGGTAATTTTGCTAGCTAAACACTAAGATAGCAGGCCTCGAGTAGTCACAATTCACTGTGTGGAAAAGAGGGCAGAATACAGTGTTCTCTTTCAAGCCAGTTTACTGAACGAACTGACGTTCTCTCTTTTGGTAGAAGAAGCAGTCCCGACACCACCAGCTACTTTTGGAACCACTGTCTGAATGAGATGTCACTGGCGTTTGCAGTCGTTGAATCACTGGTTTTCTAAAGGAAGTTTGAAGCAGAGGGAGTGAAGGAACACTTTGGCTTGTAAAGAGAGCAGGCAGATTGTTTCCCTTCAGCTAGCGGACAGAAAAAGGAATTCCGTGTGGCTGACTAAAGCTCGTGCGCTTCACATGAGCATGTATAATATTCCCTGCGAGAAAGACAAACCAAAAGACAGTTGCTCTCAGGCTGGGAAAAGGAAGTGAGAAGGATTCACTCTCTGTGTTAGAAAATCCCTCTGTGTTCCATGCCCAAGAAAGTTGCCTGTGTATTTTCTTCCTGAGTGAGGAGTTTGACTTTTCTCCAATAGGACAATGTGAAACCCAGTGGGGTTCACAACTCTCCGTGAGGCCCTCTGTGCTGCAGTGTGGAGATTGCCGCCTTACGGATGGTATCCCTGAAGGAGAGGAGAAAGCGCTTTTCTCAGCCTTCTGCTTACCCTGAGACATCGCTGCAGATCTCCTATCTATACACTATGATAGCGGCCCGCGAATTGTCACAATTCACTCTATGGAAATGAAAGTATAATACACTGTTCTCTTTCAAGCCTGTTCACTGACTGAACAGAGGTTTTCTGTTTTGGTAGAAGCGGTCGTGACACCACCAGCTACTTTCGGAACCATTCTCTGAATGAGATCTAACTGGCCTTTGCAGTCCTTGAATCACTGGTTTTCAAATGGAAGTCGGAACCACAGGGAGAGAAGGAACACTCTGCCCTGTTCGTAGGTCATGCAGACTGTTGGCCTTCAGCTAGGGGACAGCCGATGCAGTTCCGTGTGGCTGACGAAAGCACGTGTGCTTAACATGAGCATGGAGCCCATTCCCTGCAAGAAACACAAAGCAAAAGAAGGTTGCTCTGGGGCTGGGAGACTGAAATGAGAAGGATTCGTTACTCTGTTTAAATATCCCTCCGTGTTACATGGTCACGAAAGTCGCCTGTGTGCATTGTCGACCAGGGGAAAATGTTGGCCTTTTCTCCAGTTTGAGTACGTGAAGCCCAGCGGGGTCTACAGCTCTCCGCGAGGCTCTCTGTGCTGTGCTCAGGAGAACGCAACCTTCCAGCCGGAATTGCTGAAGGAGAAGGGGTCCAGCCTTTCTCCGCCTTCTGGCATACCCTGAGACAATGTGGTAATTTTGCTAGCTAAACACTATGATAGCAACCCTCGAGTAGTCACAATTCACTGAGTGGAAAAGAGGGCAGAATACAGTGTTCTCTTTCAAGCCAGTTTACTGAACGAACTGACGTTCTCTCTTTTGGTAGAAGAAGCAGTCCCGACACCACCAGCTACTTTTGGAACCGTTGTCTGAATGAGATGTAACTGGCGTTTGCAGTCCTTGAATCACTGCTTTTCTAAAGGAAGTTTGAAGCAGAGGGAGTGAAGGAACACTTTGGCTTGTAAAGAGAGCAGGCAGATTGTTTCCCTTCAGCTAGCGGACAGAAAAAGGAATTCCGTGTGGCTGACTAAAGCTCGAGCGCTTCACATGAGCATGTATCCTATTCCCTGCGAGAAAGACAAACCAAAAGAGAGTTGCTCTCAGGCTGGGAGAATGAAGTGAGGAGAATTCACTCTCTGTGTTAGAAAATCCCTCTGTGTTCCATGCCCATGAAAGTTGCCTGTGTATTTTCTTCCGGAGAGAGGACTTTGACTTTTCTCCAATTGGACAATGTGAAACCCAGTGGGGTTCACAACTCTCTGTGTGCTGCAGAGGAGATTGCCGCCTTACGGATGGTAAACCCTGAAGGAGAGGAGAAAGCGCTTTTCTCAGCCTTTTCTTACCCTGAGACAGCTCTGCAGATCTCGGCCTTCGAATAGACACAATTCACTCTATGAAAAGGAAAGTCTAATACACTGTTCTCTTTCAAGCCTGTTCACTGAACAGAGGTTTTCTGTTTTGGAAGAAGCGGTCATGACTCCACCTGCTACCTTCGGAAACATTCTCTGAATCTGATCTAACTGGCCTTTGCAGTCCTTGAATCACTGGTTTTCAAATGGAAGTCGGAACCACAGGGAGAGAAGGAACACTCTGCCCTGTTCGCAGGTCATGCAGACTGTTGGCCTTCAGCTAGGGGACAGCCGAAGCAGTTCCGTGTGGCTGACGAAAGCACGTGTGCTTAACGTGAGCATGCAGCCCATTCCCTGCAAGAAAGACCAAGCAAAAGAAGGTTGCTCTGGGGCTGGGAGACTGAAATGAGAAGGATTCGTTACTCTCTTTAAAAATCCCTCCGTGTTACATGGTCACAAAAGTCGCCTGTGCATGGTCGACCTGGGTAAAGTGTTGGCCTTTTCTCCAGTTTGAGTACGTGAAGCCCATCGCGGGCTACAGCTCTCCGCGAGGCTGTCTGTGCTGTGCTGAGGAGAACGCAACCTTCCATCCATTATTGCTGAAGAAGAAGGGAACCAGCCTTTCTCCGCCTTCTGGGATACCCTGGGACAATGTGGTAATTTTGCTAGCTAAACACTAAGATAGCAGGCCTCGAGTAGTCACAATTCACTGTGTGGAAAAGAGGGCAGAATACAGTGTTCTCTTTCAAGCCAGTTTACTGAACGAACTGACGTTCTCTCTTTTGGTAGAAGAAGCAGTCCCGACACCACCAGCTACTTTTGGAACCACTGTCTGAATGAGATGTCACTGGCGTTTGCAGTCGTTGAATCACTGGTTTTCTAAAGGAAGTTTGAAGCAGAGGGAGTGAAGGAACACTTTGGCTTGTAAAGAGAGCAGGCAGATTGTTTCCCTTCAGCTAGCGGACAGAAAAAGGAATTCCGTGTGGCTGACTAAAGCTCGTGCGCTTCACATGAGCATGTATAATATTCCCTGCGAGAAAGACAAACCAAAAGACAGTTGCTCTCAGGCTGGGAAAAGGAAGTGAGAAGGATTCACTCTCTGTGTTAGAAAATCCCTCTGTGTTCCATGCCCAAGAAAGTTGCCTGTGTATTTTCTTCCTGAGTGAGGAGTTTGACTTTTCTCCAATAGGACAATGTGAAACCCAGTGGGGTTCACAACTCTCCGTGAGGCCCTCTGTGCTGCAGTGTGGAGATTGCCGCCTTACGGATGGTATCCCTGAAGGAGAGGAGAAAGCGCTTTTCTCAGCCTTCTGCTTACCCTGAGACATCGCTGCAGATCTCCTATCTATACACTATGATAGCGGCCCGCGAATTGTCACAATTCACTCTATGGAAATGAAAGTATAATACACTGTTCTCTTTCAAGACTGTTCACTGAACAGAGGTTTTCTGTTTTGGAAGAAGCGGTCATGACTCCACCTGCTACCTTCGGAAACATTCTCTGAATCTGATCTAACTGGCCTTTGCAGTCCTTGAATCACTGGTTTTCAAATGGAAGTCGGAACCACAGGGAGAGAAGGAACACTCTGCCCTGTTCGCAGGTCATGCAGACTGTTGGCCTTCAGCTAGGGGACAGCCGAAGCAGTTCCGTGTGGCTGACGAAAGCACGTGTGCTTAACGTGAGCATGCAGCCCATTCCCTGCAAGAAAGACCAAGCAAAAGAAGGTTGCTCTGGGGCTGGGAGACTGAAATGAGAAGGATTCGTTACTCTCTTTAAAAATCCCTCCGTGTTACATGGTCACGAAAGTCGCCTGTGCATGGTCGACCTGGGTAAAGTGTTGGCCTTTTCTCCAGTTTGAGTACGTGAAGCCCATCGCGGGCTACAGCTCTCCGCGAGGCTGTCTGTGCTGTGCTGAGGAGAACGCAACCTTCCATCCATTATTGCTGAAGAAGAAGGGAACCAGCCTTTCTCCGCCTTCTGGGATACCCTGGGACAATGTGGTAATTTTGCTAGCTAAACACTAAGATAGCAGGCCTCGAGTAGTCACAATTCACTGTGTGGAAAAGAGGGCAGAATACAGTGTTCTCTTTCAAGCCAGTTTACTGAACGAACTGACGTTCTCTCTTTTGGTAGAAGAAGCAGTCCCGACACCACCAGCTACTTTTGGAACCACTGTCTGAATGAGATGTCACTGGCGTTTGCAGTCGTTGAATCACTGGTTTTCTAAAGGAAGTTTGAAGCAGAGGGAGTGAAGGAACACTTTGGCTTGTAAAGAGAGCAGGCAGATTGTTTCCCTTCAGCTAGCGGACAGAAAAAGGAATTCCGTGTGGCTGACTAAAGCTCGTGCGCTTCACATGAGCATGTATAATATTCCCTGCGAGAAAGACAAACCAAAAGACAGTTGCTCTCAGGCTGGGAAAAGGAAGTGAGAAGGATTCACTCTCTGTGTTAGAAAATCCCTCTGTGTTCCATGCCCAAGAAAGTTGCCTGTGTATTTTCTTCCTGAGTGAGGAGTTTGACTTTTCTCCAATAGGACAATGTGAAACCCAGTGGGGTTCACAACTCTCCGTGAGGCCCTCTGTGCTGCAGTGTGGAGATTGCCGCCTTACGGATGGTATCCCTGAAGGAGAGGAGAAAGCGCTTTTCTCAGCCTTCTGCTTACCCTGAGACATCGCTGCAGATCTCCTATCTATACACTATGATAGCGGCCCGCGAATTGTCACAATTCACTCTATGGAAATGAAAGTATAATACACTGTTCTCTTTCAAGCCTGTTCACTGACTGAACAGAGGTTTTCTGTTTTGGTAGAAGCGGTCGTGACACCACCAGCTACTTTCGGAACCATTCTCTGAATGAGATCTAACTGGCCTTTGCAGTCCTTGAATCACTGGTTTTCAAATGGAAGTCGGAACCACAGGGAGAGAAGGAACACTCTGCCCTGTTCGTAGGTCATGCAGACTGTTGGCCTTCAGCTAGGGGACAGCCGATGCAGTTCCGTGTGGCTGACGAAAGCACGTGTGCTTAACATGAGCATGGAGCCCATTCCCTGCAAGAAACACAAAGCAAAAGAAGGTTGCTCTGGGGCTGGGAGACTGAAATGAGAAGGATTCGTTACTCTGTTTAAATATCCCTCCGTGTTACATGGTCACGAAAGTCGCCTGTGTGCATTGTCGACCAGGGGAAAATGTTGGCCTTTTCTCCAGTTTGAGTACGTGAAGCCCAGCGGGGTCTACAGCTCTCCGCGAGGCTCTCTGTGCTGTGCTCAGGAGAACGCAACCTTCCAGCCGGAATTGCTGAAGGAGAAGGGATCCAGCCTTTCTCCGCCTTCTGGCATACCCTGAGACAATGTGGTAATTTTGCTAGCTAAACACTATGATAGCAACCCTCGAGTAGTCACAATTCACTGAGTGGAAAAGAGGGCAGAATACAGTGTTCTCTTTCAAGCCAGTTTACTGAACGAACTGACGTTCTCTCTTTTGGTAGAAGAAGCAGTCCCGACACCACCAGCTACTTTTGGAACCGTTGTCTGAATGAGATGTAACTGGCGTTTGCAGTCCTTGAATCACTGCTTTTCTAAAGGAAGTTTGAAGCAGAGGGAGTGAAGGAACACTTTGGCTTGTAAAGAGAGCAGGCAGATTGTTTCCCTTCAGCTAGCGGACAGAAAAAGGAATTCCGTGTGGCTGACTAAAGCTCGAGCGCTTCACGTGAGCATGTATCCTATTCCCTGCGAGAAAGACAAACCAAAAGAGAGTTGCTCTCAGGCTGGGAGAATGAAGTGAGGAGAATTCACTCTCTGTGTTAGAAAATCCCTCTGTGTTCCATGCCCATGAAAGTTGCCTGTGTATTTTCTTCCGGAGAGAGGACTTTGACTTTTCTCCAATTGGACAATGTGAAACCCAGTGGGGTTCACAACTCTCTGTGTGCTGCAGAGGAGATTGCCGCCTTATGGATGGTAAACCCTGAAGGAGAGGAGAAAGCGCTTTTCTCAGCCTTTTCTTACCCTGAGACAGCTCTGCAGATCTCGGCCTTCGAATAGACACAATTCACTCTATGAAAAGGAAAGTCTAATACACTGTTCTCTTTCAAGCCTGTTCACTGAACAGAGGTTTTCTGTTTTGGAAGAAGCGGTCATGACTCCACCTGCTACCTTCGGAAACATTCTCTGAATCTGATCTAACTGGCCTTTGCAGTCCTTGAATCACTGGTTTTCAAATGGAAGTCGGAACCACAGGGAGAGAAGGAACACTCTGCCCTGTTCGCAGGTCATGCAGACTGTTGGCCTTCAGCTAGGGGACAGCCGAAGCAGTTCCGTGTGGCTGACGAAAGCACGTGTGCTTAACGTGAGCATGCAGCCCATTCCCTGCAAGAAAGACCAAGCAAAAGAAGGTTGCTCTGGGGCTGGGAGACTGAAATGAGAAGGATTCGTTACTCTCTTTAAAAATCCCTCCGTGTTACATGGTCACGAAAGTCGCCTGTGCATGGTCGACCTGGGTAAAGTGTTGGCCTTTTCTCCAGTTTGAGTACGTGAAGCCCATCGCGGGCTACAGCTCTCCGCGAGGCTGTCTGTGCTGTGCTGAGGAGAACGCAACCTTCCATCCATTATTGCTGAAGAAGAAGGGAACCAGCCTTTCTCCGCCTTCTGGGATACCCTGGGACAATGTGGTAATTTTGCTAGCTAAACACTAAGATAGCAGGCCTCGAGTAGTCACAATTCACTGTGTGGAAAAGAGGGCAGAATACAGTGTTCTCTTTCAAGCCAGTTTACTGAACGAACTGACGTTCTCTCTTTTGGTAGAAGAAGCAGTCCCGACACCACCAGCTACTTTTGGAACCACTGTCTGAATGAGATGTCACTGGCGTTTGCAGTCGTTGAATCACTGGTTTTCTAAAGGAAGTTTGAAGCAGAGGGAGTGAAGGAACACTTTGGCTTGTAAAGAGAGCAGGCAGATTGTTTCCCTTCAGCTAGCGGACAGAAAAAGGAATTCCGTGTGGCTGACTAAAGCTCGTGCGCTTCACATGAGCATGTATAATATTCCCTGCGAGAAAGACAAACCAAAAGACAGTTGCTCTCAGGCTGGGAAAAGGAAGTGAGAAGGATTCACTCTCTGTGTTAGAAAATCCCTCTGTGTTCCATGCCCAAGAAAGTTGCCTGTGTATTTTCTTCCTGAGTGAGGAGTTTGACTTTTCTCCAATAGGACAATGTGAAACCCAGTGGGGTTCACAACTCTCCGTGAGGCCCTCTGTGCTGCAGTGTGGAGATTGCCGCCTTACGGATGGTATCCCTGAAGGAGAGGAGAAAGCGCTTTTCTCAGCCTTCTGCTTACCCTGAGACATCGCTGCAGATCTCCTATCTATACACTATGATAGCGGCCCGCGAATTGTCACAATTCACTCTATGGAAATGAAAGTATAATACACTGTTCTCTTTCAAGCCTGTTCACTGACTGAACAGAGGTTTTCTGTTTTGGTAGAAGCGGTCGTGACACCACCAGCTACTTTCGGAACCATTCTCTGAATGAGATCTAACTGGCCTTTGCAGTCCTTGAATCACTGGTTTTCAAATGGAAGTCGGAACCACAGGGAGAGAAGGAACACTCTGCCCTGTTCGTAGGTCATGCAGACTGTTGGCCTTCAGCTAGGGGACAGCCGATGCAGTTCCGTGTGGCTGACGAAAGCACGTGTGCTTAACATGAGCATGGAGCCCATTCCCTGCAAGAAACACAAAGCAAAAGAAGGTTGCTCTGGGGCTGGGAGACTGAAATGAGAAGGATTCGTTACTCTGTTTAAATATCCCTCCGTGTTACATGGTCACGAAAGTCGCCTGTGTGCATTGTCGACCAGGGGAAAATGTTGGCCTTTTCTCCAGTTTGAGTACGTGAAGCCCAGCGGGGTCTACAGCTCTCCGCGAGGCTCTCTGTGCTGTGCTCAGGAGAACGCAACCTTCCAGCCGGAATTGCTGAAGGAGAAGGGATCCAGCCTTTCTCCGCCTTCTGGCATACCCTGAGACAATGTGGTAATTTTGCTAGCTAAAGACTATGATAGCAACCCTCGAGTAGTCACAATTCACTGAGTGGAAAAGAGGGCAGAATACAGTGTTCTCTTTCAAGCCAGTTTACTGAACGAACTGACGTTCTCTCTTTTGGTAGAAGAAGCAGTCCCGACACCACCAGCTACTTTTGGAACCGTTGTCTGAATGAGATGTAACTGGCGTTTGCAGTCCTTGAATCACTGCTTTTCTAAAGGAAGTTTGAAGCAGAGGGAGTGAAGGAACACTTTGGCTTGTAAAGAGAGCAGGCAGATTGTTTCCCTTCAGCTAGCGGACAGAAAAAGGAATTCCGTGTGGCTGACTAAAGCTCGAGCGCTTCACGTGAGCATGTATCCTATTCCCTGCGAGAAAGACAAACCAAAAGAGAGTTGCTCTCAGGCTGGGAGAATGAAGTGAGGAGAATTCACTCTCTGTGTTAGAAAATCCCTCTGTGTTCCATGCCCATGAAAGTTGCCTGTGTATTTTCTTCCGGAGAGAGGACTTTGACTTTTCTCCAATTGGACAATGTGAAACCCAGTGGGGTTCACAACTCTCTGTGTGCTGCAGAGGAGATTGCCGCCTTACGGATGGTAAACCCTGAAGGAGAGGAGAAAGCGCTTTTCTCAGCCTTTTCTTACCCTGAGACAGCTCTGCAGATCTCGGCCTTCGAATAGACACAATTCACTCTATGAAAAGGAAAGTCTAATACACTGTTCTCTTTCAAGCCTGTTCACTGAACAGAGGTTTTCTGTTTTGGAAGAAGCGGTCATGACTCCACCTGCTACCTTCGGAAACATTCTCTGAATCTGATCTAACTGGCCTTTGCAGTCCTTGAATCACTGGTTTTCAAATGGAAGTCGGAACCACAGGGAGAGAAGGAACACTCTGCCCTGTTCGCAGGTCATGCAGACTGTTGGCCTTCAGCTAGGGGACAGCCGAAGCAGTTCCGTGTGGCTGACGAAAGCACGTGTGCTTAACGTGAGCATGCAGCCCATTCCCTGCAAGAAAGACCAAGCAAAAGAAGGTTGCTCTGGGGCTGGGAGACTGAAATGAGAAGGATTCGTTACTCTCTTTAAAAATCCCTCCGTGTTACATGGTCACGAAAGTCGCCTGTGCATGGTCGACCTGGGTAAAGTGTTGGCCTTTTCTCCAGTTTGAGTACGTGAAGCCCATCGCGGGCTACAGCTCTCCGCGAGGCTGTCTGTGCTGTGCTGAGGAGAACGCAACCTTCCATCCATTATTGCTGAAGAAGAAGGGAACCAGCCTTTCTCCGCCTTCTGGGATACCCTGGGACAATGTGGTAATTTTGCTAGCTAAACACTAAGATAGCAGGCCTCGAGTAGTCACAATTCACTGTGTGGAAAAGAGGGCAGAATACAGTGTTCTCTTTCAAGCCAGTTTACTGAACGAACTGACGTTCTCTCTTTTGGTAGAAGAAGCAGTCCCGACACCACCAGCTACTTTTGGAACCACTGTCTGAATGAGATGTCACTGGCGTTTGCAGTCGTTGAATCACTGGTTTTCTAAAGGAAGTTTGAAGCAGAGGGAGTGAAGGAACACTTTGGCTTGTAAAGAGAGCAGGCAGATTGTTTCCCTTCAGCTAGCGGACAGAAAAAGGAATTCCGTGTGGCTGACTAAAGCTCGTGCGCTTCACATGAGCATGTATAATATTCCCTGCGAGAAAGACAAACCAAAAGACAGTTGCTCTCAGGCTGGGAAAAGGAAGTGAGAAGGATTCACTCTCTGTGTTAGAAAATCCCTCTGTGTTCCATGCCCAAGAAAGTTGCCTGTGTATTTTCTTCCTGAGTGAGGAGTTTGACTTTTCTCCAATAGGACAATGTGAAACCCAGTGGGGTTCACAACTCTCCGTGAGGCCCTCTGTGCTGCAGTGTGGAGATTGCCGCCTTACGGATGGTATCCCTGAAGGAGAGGAGAAAGCGCTTTTCTCAGCCTTCTGCTTACCCTGAGACATCGCTGCAGATCTCCTATCTATACACTATGATAGCGGCCCGCGAATTGTCACAATTCACTCTATGGAAATGAAAGTATAATACACTGTTCTCTTTCAAGCCTGTTCACTGACTGAACAGAGGTTTTCTGTTTTGGTAGAAGCGGTCGTGACACCACCAGCTACTTTCGGAACCATTCTCTGAATGAGATCTAACTGGCCTTTGCAGTCCTTGAATCACTGGTTTTCAAATGGAAGTCGGAACCACAGGGAGAGAAGGAACACTCTGCCCTGTTCGTAGGTCATGCAGACTGTTGGCCTTCAGCTAGGGGACAGCCGATGCAGTTCCGTGTGGCTGACGAAAGCACGTGTGCTTAACATGAGCATGGAGCCCATTCCCTGCAAGAAACACAAAGCAAAAGAAGGTTGCTCTGGGGCTGGGAGACTGAAATGAGAAGGATTCGTTACTCTGTTTAAATATCCCTCCGTGTTACATGGTCACGAAAGTCGCCTGTGTGCATTGTCGACCAGGGGAAAATGTTGGCCTTTTCTCCAGTTTGAGTACGTGAAGCCCAGCGGGGTCTACAGCTCTCCGCGAGGCTCTCTGTGCTGTGCTCAGGAGAACGCAACCTTCCAGCCGGAATTGCTGAAGGAGAAGGGATCCAGCCTTTCTCCGCCTTCTGGCATACCCTGAGACAATGTGGTAATTTTGCTAGCTAAAGACTATGATAGCAACCCTCGAGTAGTCACAATTCACTGAGTGGAAAAGAGGGCAGAATACAGTGTTCTCTTTCAAGCCAGTTTACTGAACGAACTGACGTTCTCTCTTTTGGTAGAAGAAGCAGTCCCGACACCACCAGCTACTTTTGGAACCGTTGTCTGAATGAGATGTAACTGGCGTTTGCAGTCCTTGAATCACTGCTTTTCTAAAGGAAGTTTGAAGCAGAGGGAGTGAAGGAACACTTTGGCTTGTAAAGAGAGCAGGCAGATTGTTTCCCTTCAGCTAGCGGACAGAAAAAGGAATTCCGTGTGGCTGACTAAAGCTCGAGCGCTTCACGTGAGCATGTATCCTATTCCCTGCGAGAAAGACAAACCAAAAGAGAGTTGCTCTCAGGCTGGGAGAATGAAGTGAGGAGAATTCACTCTCTGTGTTAGAAAATCCCTCTGTGTTCCATGCCCATGAAAGTTGCCTGTGTATTTTCTTCCGGAGAGAGGACTTTGACTTTTCTCCAATTGGACAATGTGAAACCCAGTGGGGTTCACAACTCTCTGTGTGCTGCAGAGGAGATTGCCGCCTTACGGATGGTAAACCCTGAAGGAGAGGAGAAAGCGCTTTTCTCAGCCTTTTCTTACCCTGAGACAGCTCTGCAGATCTCGGCCTTCGAATAGACACAATTCACTCTATGAAAAGGAAAGTCTAATACACTGTTCTCTTTCAAGCCTGTTCACTGAACAGAGGTTTTCTGTTTTGGAAGAAGCGGTCATGACTCCACCTGCTACCTTCGGAAACATTCTCTGAATCTGATCTAACTGGCCTTTGCAGTCCTTGAATCACTGGTTTTCAAATGGAAGTCGGAACCACAGGGAGAGAAGGAACACTCTGCCCTGTTCGCAGGTCATGCAGACTGTTGGCCTTCAGCTAGGGGACAGCCGAAGCAGTTCCGTGTGGCTGACGAAAGCACGTGTGCTTAACGTGAGCATGCAGCCCATTCCCTGCAAGAAAGACCAAGCAAAAGAAGGTTGCTCTGGGGCTGGGAGACTGAAATGAGAAGGATTCGTTACTCTCTTTAAAAATCCCTCCGTGTTACATGGTCACGAAAGTCGCCTGTGCATGGTCGACCTGGGTAAAGTGTTGGCCTTTTCTCCAGTTTGAGTACGTGAAGCCCATCGCGGGCTACAGCTCTCCGCGAGGCTGTCTGTGCTGTGCTGAGGAGAACGCAACCTTCCATCCATTATTGCTGAAGAAGAAGGGAACCAGCCTTTCTCCGCCTTCTGGGATACCCTGGGACAATGTGGTAATTTTGCTAGCTAAACACTAAGATAGCAGGCCTCGAGTAGTCACAATTCACTGTGTGGAAAAGAGGGCAGAATACAGTGTTCTCTTTCAAGCCAGTTTACTGAACGAACTGACGTTCTCTCTTTTGGTAGAAGAAGCAGTCCCGACACCACCAGCTACTTTTGGAACCACTGTCTGAATGAGATGTCACTGGCGTTTGCAGTCGTTGAATCACTGGTTTTCTAAAGGAAGTTTGAAGCAGAGGGAGTGAAGGAACACTTTGGCTTGTAAAGAGAGCAGGCAGATTGTTTCCCTTCAGCTAGCGGACAGAAAAAGGAATTCCGTGTGGCTGACTAAAGCTCGTGCGCTTCACATGAGCATGTATAATATTCCCTGCGAGAAAGACAAACCAAAAGACAGTTGCTCTCAGGCTGGGAAAAGGAAGTGAGAAGGATTCACTCTCTGTGTTAGAAAATCCCTCTGTGTTCCATGCCCAAGAAAGTTGCCTGTGTATTTTCTTCCTGAGTGAGGAGTTTGACTTTTCTCCAATAGGACAATGTGAAACCCAGTGGGGTTCACAACTCTCCGTGAGGCCCTCTGTGCTGCAGTGTGGAGATTGCCGCCTTACGGATGGTATCCCTGAAGGAGAGGAGAAAGCGCTTTTCTCAGCCTTCTGCTTACCCTGAGACATCGCTGCAGATCTCCTATCTATACACTATGATAGCGGCCCGCGAATTGTCACAATTCACTCTATGGAAATGAAAGTATAATACACTGTTCTCTTTCAAGCCTGTTCACTGACTGAACAGAGGTTTTCTGTTTTGGTAGAAGCGGTCGTGACACCACCAGCTACTTTCGGAACCATTCTCTGAATGAGATCTAACTGGCCTTTGCAGTCCTTGAATCACTGGTTTTCAAATGGAAGTCGGAACCACAGGGAGAGAAGGAACACTCTGCCCTGTTCGTAGGTCATGCAGACTGTTGGCCTTCAGCTAGGGGACAGCCGATGCAGTTCCGTGTGGCTGACGAAAGCACGTGTGCTTAACATGAGCATGGAGCCCATTCCCTGCAAGAAACACAAAGCAAAAGAAGGTTGCTCTGGGGCTGGGAGACTGAAATGAGAAGGATTCGTTACTCTGTTTAAATATCCCTCCGTGTTACATGGTCACGAAAGTCGCCTGTGTGCATTGTCGACCAGGGGAAAATGTTGGCCTTTTCTCCAGTTTGAGTACGTGAAGCCCAGCGGGGTCTACAGCTCTCCGCGAGGCTCTCTGTGCTGTGCTCAGGAGAACGCAACCTTCCAGCCGGAATTGCTGAAGGAGAAGGGATCCAGCCTTTCTCCGCCTTCTGGCATACCCTGAGACAATGTGGTAATTTTGCTAGCTAAAGACTATGATAGCAACCCTCGAGTAGTCACAATTCACTGAGTGGAAAAGAGGGCAGAATACAGTGTTCTCTTTCAAGCCAGTTTACTGAACGAACTGACGTTCTCTCTTTTGGTAGAAGAAGCAGTCCCGACACCACCAGCTACTTTTGGAACCGTTGTCTGAATGAGATGTAACTGGCGTTTGCAGTCCTTGAATCACTGCTTTTCTAAAGGAAGTTTGAAGCAGAGGGAGTGAAGGAACACTTTGGCTTGTAAAGAGAGCAGGCAGATTGTTTCCCTTCAGCTAGCGGACAGAAAAAGGAATTCCGTGTGGCTGACTAAAGCTCGAGCGCTTCACGTGAGCATGTATCCTATTCCCTGCGAGAAAGACAAACCAAAAGAGAGTTGCTCTCAGGCTGGGAGAATGAAGTGAGGAGAATTCACTCTCTGTGTTAGAAAATCCCTCTGTGTTCCATGCCCATGAAAGTTGCCTGTGTATTTTCTTCCGGAGAGAGGACTTTGACTTTTCTCCAATTGGACAATGTGAAACCCAGTGGGGTTCACAACTCTCTGTGTGCTGCAGAGGAGATTGCCGCCTTACGGATGGTAAACCCTGAAGGAGAGGAGAAAGCGCTTTTCTCAGCCTTTTCTTACCCTGAGACAGCTCTGCAGATCTCGGCCTTCGAATAGACACAATTCACTCTATGAAAAGGAAAGTCTAATACACTGTTCTCTTTCAAGCCTGTTCACTGAACAGAGGTTTTCTGTTTTGGAAGAAGCGGTCATGACTCCACCTGCTACCTTCGGAAACATTCTCTGAATCTGATCTAACTGGCCTTTGCAGTCCTTGAATCACTGGTTTTCAAATGGAAGTCGGAACCACAGGGAGAGAAGGAACACTCTGCCCTGTTCGCAGGTCATGCAGACTGTTGGCCTTCAGCTAGGGGACAGCCGAAGCAGTTCCGTGTGGCTGACGAAAGCACGTGTGCTTAACGTGAGCATGCAGCCCATTCCCTGCAAGAAAGACCAAGCAAAAGAAGGTTGCTCTGGGGCTGGGAGACTGAAATGAGAAGGATTCGTTACTCTCTTTAAAAATCCCTCCGTGTTACATGGTCACGAAAGTCGCCTGTGCATGGTCGACCTGGGTAAAGTGTTGGCCTTTTCTCCAGTTTGAGTACGTGAAGCCCATCGCGGGCTACAGCTCTCCGCGAGGCTGTCTGTGCTGTGCTGAGGAGAACGCAACCTTCCATCCATTATTGCTGAAGAAGAAGGGAACCAGCCTTTCTCCGCCTTCTGGGATACCCTGGGACAATGTGGTAATTTTGCTAGCTAAACACTAAGATAGCAGGCCTCGAGTAGTCACAATTCACTGTGTGGAAAAGAGGGCAGAATACAGTGTTCTCTTTCAAGCCAGTTTACTGAACGAACTGACGTTCTCTCTTTTGGTAGAAGAAGCAGTCCCGACACCACCAGCTACTTTTGGAACCACTGTCTGAATGAGATGTCACTGGCGTTTGCAGTCGTTGAATCACTGGTTTTCTAAAGGAAGTTTGAAGCAGAGGGAGTGAAGGAACACTTTGGCTTGTAAAGAGAGCAGGCAGATTGTTTCCCTTCAGCTAGCGGACAGAAAAAGGAATTCCGTGTGGCTGACTAAAGCTCGTGCGCTTCACATGAGCATGTATAATATTCCCTGCGAGAAAGACAAACCAAAAGACAGTTGCTCTCAGGCTGGGAAAAGGAAGTGAGAAGGATTCACTCTCTGTGTTAGAAAATCCCTCTGTGTTCCATGCCCAAGAAAGTTGCCTGTGTATTTTCTTCCTGAGTGAGGAGTTTGACTTTTCTCCAATAGGACAATGTGAAACCCAGTGGGGTTCACAACTCTCCGTGAGGCCCTCTGTGCTGCAGTGTGGAGATTGCCGCCTTACGGATGGTATCCCTGAAGGAGAGGAGAAAGCGCTTTTCTCAGCCTTCTGCTTACCCTGAGACATCGCTGCAGATCTCCTATCTATACACTATGATAGCGGCCCGCGAATTGTCACAATTCACTCTATGGAAATGAAAGTATAATACACTGTTCTCTTTCAAGCCTGTTCACTGACTGAACAGAGGTTTTCTGTTTTGGTAGAAGCGGTCGTGACACCACCAGCTACTTTCGGAACCATTCTCTGAATGAGATCTAACTGGCCTTTGCAGTCCTTGAATCACTGGTTTTCAAATGGAAGTCGGAACCACAGGGAGAGAAGGAACACTCTGCCCTGTTCGTAGGTCATGCAGACTGTTGGCCTTCAGCTAGGGGACAGCCGATGCAGTTCCGTGTGGCTGACGAAAGCACGTGTGCTTAACATGAGCATGGAGCCCATTCCCTGCAAGAAAGACAAAGCAAAAGAAGGTTGCTCTGGGGCTGGGAGACTGAAATGAGAAGGATTCGTTACTCTGTTTAAATATCCCTCCGTGTTACATGGTCACGAAAGTCGCCTGTGTGCATTGTCGACCAGGGGAAAATGTTGGCCTTTTCTCCAGTTTGAGTACGTGAAGCCCAGCGGGGTCTACAGCTCTCCGCGAGGCTCTCTGTGCTGTGCTCAGGAGAACGCAACCTTCCAGCCGGAATTGCTGAAGGAGAAGGGATCCAGCCTTTCTCCGCCTTCTGGCATACCCTGAGACAATGTGGTAATTTTGCTAGCTAAAGACTATGATAGCAACCCTCGAGTAGTCACAATTCACTGAGTGGAAAAGAGGGCAGAATACAGTGTTCTCTTTCAAGCCAGTTTACTGAACGAACTGACGTTCTCTCTTTTGGTAGAAGAAGCAGTCCCGACACCACCAGCTACTTTTGGAACCGTTGTCTGAATGAGATGTAACTGGCGTTTGCAGTCCTTGAATCACTGCTTTTCTAAAGGAAGTTTGAAGCAGAGGGAGTGAAGGAACACTTTGGCTTGTAAAGAGAGCAGGCAGATTGTTTCCCTTCAGCTAGCGGACAGAAAAAGGAATTCCGTGTGGCTGACTAAAGCTCGAGCGCTTCACGTGAGCATGTATCCTATTCCCTGCGAGAAAGACAAACCAAAAGAGAGTTGCTCTCAGGCTGGGAGAATGAAGTGAGGAGAATTCACTCTCTGTGTTAGAAAATCCCTCTGTGTTCCATGCCCATGAAAGTTGCCTGTGTATTTTCTTCCGGAGAGAGGACTTTGACTTTTCTCCAATTGGACAATGTGAAACCCAGTGGGGTTCACAACTCTCTGTGTGCTGCAGAGGAGATTGCCGCCTTACGGATGGTAAACCCTGAAGGAGAGGAGAAAGCGCTTTTCTCAGCCTTTTCTTACCCTGAGACAGCTCTGCAGATCTCGGCCTTCGAATAGACACAATTCACTCTATGAAAAGGAAAGTCTAATACACTGTTCTCTTTCAAGCCTGTTCACTGAACAGAGGTTTTCTGTTTTGGAAGAAGCGGTCATGACTCCACCTGCTACCTTCGGAAACATTCTCTGAATCTGATCTAACTGGCCTTTGCAGTCCTTGAATCACTGGTTTTCAAATGGAAGTCGGAACCACAGGGAGAGAAGGAACACTCTGCCCTGTTCGCAGGTCATGCAGACTGTTGGCCTTCAGCTAGGGGACAGCCGAAGCAGTTCCGTGTGGCTGACGAAAGCACGTGTGCTTAACGTGAGCATGCAGCCCATTCCCTGCAAGAAAGACCAAGCAAAAGAAGGTTGCTCTGGGGCTGGGAGACTGAAATGAGAAGGATTCGTTACTCTCTTTAAAAATCCCTCCGTGTTACATGGTCACGAAAGTCGCCTGTGCATGGTCGACCTGGGTAAAGTGTTGGCCTTTTCTCCAGTTTGAGTACGTGAAGCCCATCGCGGGCTACAGCTCTCCGCGAGGCTGTCTGTGCTGTGCTGAGGAGAACGCAACCTTCCATCCATTATTGCTGAAGAAGAAGGGAACCAGCCTTTCTCCGCCTTCTGGGATACCCTGGGACAATGTGGTAATTTTGCTAGCTAAACACTAAGATAGCAGGCCTCGAGTAGTCACAATTCACTGTGTGGAAAAGAGGGCAGAATACAGTGTTCTCTTTCAAGCCAGTTTACTGAACGAACTGACGTTCTCTCTTTTGGTAGAAGAAGCAGTCCCGACACCACCAGCTACTTTTGGAACCACTGTCTGAATGAGATGTCACTGGCGTTTGCAGTCGTTGAATCACTGGTTTTCTAAAGGAAGTTTGAAGCAGAGGGAGTGAAGGAACACTTTGGCTTGTAAAGAGAGCAGGCAGATTGTTTCCCTTCAGCTAGCGGACAGAAAAAGGAATTCCGTGTGGCTGACTAAAGCTCGTGCGCTTCACATGAGCATGTATAATATTCCCTGCGAGAAAGACAAACCAAAAGACAGTTGCTCTCAGGCTGGGAAAAGGAAGTGAGAAGGATTCACTCTCTGTGTTAGAAAATCCCTCTGTGTTCCATGCCCAAGAAAGTTGCCTGTGTATTTTCTTCCTGAGTGAGGAGTTTGACTTTTCTCCAATAGGACAATGTGAAACCCAGTGGGGTTCACAACTCTCCGTGAGGCCCTCTGTGCTGCAGTGTGGAGATTGCCGCCTTACGGATGGTATCCCTGAAGGAGAGGAGAAAGCGCTTTTCTCAGCCTTCTGCTTACCCTGAGACATCGCTGCAGATCTCCTATCTATACACTATGATAGCGGCCCGCGAATTGTCACAATTCACTCTATGGAAATGAAAGTATAATACACTGTTCTCTTTCAAGCCTGTTCACTGACTGAACAGAGGTTTTCTGTTTTGGTAGAAGCGGTCGTGACACCACCAGCTACTTTCGGAACCATTCTCTGAATGAGATCTAACTGGCCTTTGCAGTCCTTGAATCACTGGTTTTCAAATGGAAGTCGGAACCACAGGGAGAGAAGGAACACTCTGCCCTGTTCGTAGGTCATGCAGACTGTTGGCCTTCAGCTAGGGGACAGCCGATGCAGTTCCGTGTGGCTGACGAAAGCACGTGTGCTTAACATGAGCATGGAGCCCATTCCCTGCAAGAAACACAAAGCAAAAGAAGGTTGCTCTGGGGCTGGGAGACTGAAATGAGAAGGATTCGTTACTCTGTTTAAATATCCCTCCGTGTTACATGGTCACGAAAGTCGCCTGTGTGCATTGTCGACCAGGGGAAAATGTTGGCCTTTTCTCCAGTTTGAGTACGTGAAGCCCAGCGGGGTCTACAGCTCTCCGCGAGGCTCTCTGTGCTGTGCTCAGGAGAACGCAACCTTCCAGCCGGAATTGCTGAAGGAGAAGGGATCCAGCCTTTCTCCGCCTTCTGGCATACCCTGAGACAATGTGGTAATTTTGCTAGCTAAAGACTATGATAGCAACCCTCGAGTAGTCACAATTCACTGAGTGGAAAAGAGGGCAGAATACAGTGTTCTCTTTCAAGCCAGTTTACTGAACGAACTGACGTTCTCTCTTTTGGTAGAAGAAGCAGTCCCGACACCACCAGCTACTTTTGGAACCGTTGTCTGAATGAGATGTAACTGGCGTTTGCAGTCCTTGAATCACTGCTTTTCTAAAGGAAGTTTGAAGCAGAGGGAGTGAAGGAACACTTTGGCTTGTAAAGAGAGCAGGCAGATTGTTTCCCTTCAGCTAGCGGACAGAAAAAGGAATTCCGTGTGGCTGACTAAAGCTCGAGCGCTTCACGTGAGCATGTATCCTATTCCCTGCGAGAAAGACAAACCAAAAGAGAGTTGCTCTCAGGCTGGGAGAATGAAGTGAGGAGAATTCACTCTCTGTGTTAGAAAATCCCTCTGTGTTCCATGCCCATGAAAGTTGCCTGTGTATTTTCTTCCGGAGAGAGGACTTTGACTTTTCTCCAATTGGACAATGTGAAACCCAGTGGGGTTCACAACTCTCTGTGTGCTGCAGAGGAGATTGCCGCCTTACGGATGGTAAACCCTGAAGGAGAGGAGAAAGCGCTTTTCTCAGCCTTTTCTTACCCTGAGACAGCTCTGCAGATCTCGGCCTTCGAATAGACACAATTCACTCTATGAAAAGGAAAGTCTAATACACTGTTCTCTTTCAAGCCTGTTCACTGAACAGAGGTTTTCTGTTTTGGAAGAAGCGGTCATGACTCCACCTGCTACCTTCGGAAACATTCTCTGAATCTGATCTAACTGGCCTTTGCAGTCCTTGAATCACTGGTTTTCAAATGGAAGTCGGAACCACAGGGAGAGAAGGAACACTCTGCCCTGTTCGCAGGTCATGCAGACTGTTGGCCTTCAGCTAGGGGACAGCCGAAGCAGTTCCGTGTGGCTGACGAAAGCACGTGTGCTTAACGTGAGCATGCAGCCCATTCCCTGCAAGAAAGACCAAGCAAAAGAAGGTTGCTCTGGGGCTGGGAGACTGAAATGAGAAGGATTCGTTACTCTCTTTAAAAATCCCTCCGTGTTACATGGTCACGAAAGTCGCCTGTGCATGGTCGACCTGGGTAAAGTGTTGGCCTTTTCTCCAGTTTGAGTACGTGAAGCCCATCGCGGGCTACAGCTCTCCGCGAGGCTGTCTGTGCTGTGCTGAGGAGAACGCAACCTTCCATCCATTATTGCTGAAGAAGAAGGGAACCAGCCTTTCTCCGCCTTCTGGGATACCCTGGGACAATGTGGTAATTTTGCTAGCTAAACACTAAGATAGCAGGCCTCGAGTAGTCACAATTCACTGTGTGGAAAAGAGGGCAGAATACAGTGTTCTCTTTCAAGCCAGTTTACTGAACGAACTGACGTTCTCTCTTTTGGTAGAAGAAGCAGTCCCGACACCACCAGCTACTTTTGGAACCACTGTCTGAATGAGATGTCACTGGCGTTTGCAGTCGTTGAATCACTGGTTTTCTAAAGGAAGTTTGAAGCAGAGGGAGTGAAGGAACACTTTGGCTTGTAAAGAGAGCAGGCAGATTGTTTCCCTTCAGCTAGCGGACAGAAAAAGGAATTCCGTGTGGCTGACTAAAGCTCGTGCGCTTCACATGAGCATGTATAATATTCCCTGCGAGAAAGACAAACCAAAAGACAGTTGCTCTCAGGCTGGGAAAAGGAAGTGAGAAGGATTCACTCT
>JASCZL010000087.1:0-45256 GCA_030035585.1 Dugong dugon
AGAGACCAGGGGCCATGCTTTCCGGGGCGCCTCCAGTCTTAGTCAGACCATTAAGTCTGGTCTTCTTACTGGAATTTGACTTCTGCATCCCATCATTCTACTGCTCCATCAGGGACCCTCTGTTGTGTTCCCTGTCAGGATGTTCATTGGTGGTAGCCGGGCACCATCTAGTTCTTCTGGTCTCAGGCTGATGAAGTCTCTGGTTTATGTGGCCCATTCTGTCTCTTGGGCCAATACTTTCCTTGTGTCTTTGGTGTTCTTCGTTCTCCTTTACTCCGAGTGGTTGGGACCAATTGATGCATCTTAGATGGCCGCTTGCAAGCTTTTAAGACCCCAGACGCCACTCACCAAAGGAAGATGCAGAACATTTTCTTAATAAGGTTTGTTATGCCAGTGGACATAGATGTCCCCGGAAAGCATGGTCCCCAGACCCTGCATCCCTGCTACTCTGAAGAGACACACTTTAGAAAGAAAGACATAAATTTCTTAAAAATCAGAGGATGGAAAAAATTGTATCAAGCAAACAGCTACCAAAAAAGAGCAGGAGTGGCAATACTAATCTCAGATAAAATAGACTTTAAAACAAAATCCACCATAAAATACAAAGAAAGGCATTATATAATGATAAAAGGGATGATCCATCATGAAGACATAACCATAATAAATATCTAAGCACCCAATGACAGGGCTCCAAAATACATGAAACAAACCCTAACAGCATTGAAAAGAGAAATTGAAAGTTCCACAATAACAGTAGGAGACTTCAACACACCATGCTCAGTAAGGGCAGAACATTTAGAAAGAAAGTCAACAAAAATGCAGAAGATCTAAAGGCCACAATCAGCCAACTTGACCTCACAGACATATATAGAGCACTCCACCCAACAGCAGCAAAGTACACATTCTTTTCCAATGCACATGGAACTTTTCCAGAATAGGCCACATCTTAGGCTACAAACAACCCTCAACAAAATCCAAAACATTGAGATAATACAAAGTATCTTCTCTGATCACAGTGCCATCAAAGTATAAATTAGTAACAGGAAGAGAAAGGAAAAAAAAAATCAATTACATGGAAACTGTATAACACTCTGTTTAAAAACCACTGGATCATAAGAGAAATCAAAGATGGAGTAAAAAAATTCCCAGAATCAAATGAGAATGAAAGCACGTCATACCAAAACTGTTGGGACACACAAAGGCAGTGCTCAGAGGTCAATTTATAGCAATAGATGCACACATCAAAAAAGAAGTCAGGGACGAAACCAAAACATTAGCTACAAACTCAAACAAATAGAAAGAGGACAGCAAAAGAAGCCCACAGCCACCAGAAGAAAGGAAATAATAAAGATCAGAGCAGAAAAAATGAAATAGAGAATGGAAAAAAAATAGAAAGAATCAACAAAACCAAAAGTAGGTTCTTTGAAAGGATCAACCAAATCGACAACCCACAGGCCAAACTGACAAAGGAAAAACAGGAGAGGATGCAAATAACCCAAATAAGAAATGAAATGGGGGACATTACCACAGGTCCAACTGAAATAAAAAGGATCATAACAGAGAACTATGAAAAACTATACTCCAACAAATTTGAAGACCTACAGGAAATGGACAAATTTCTAGAAACACACTACCTACCCAAACGAACACAAAATGATGGTAAAAATCTGAACAGACCCATAACAAGAGGAGAGATTGAAAAGGTAATAATAATAAAAAAAACTCCCAGCAAAAAAAAAAAAAAGCCCTGGCCTAGATGGCTTCACTGGAGAATTCTACCAAACATTCAGAGAAGAGCTTGTACCACTACTACTCAAACTATTTCAGAAGACAGTAAAGGAAGGGATACTTCCGAATTCATTCTATGAAGCCAGCATAACCCTGATACCAAACCGGGAAAAGACACCACAAAAACAGAAAATACAGACCAATATCTCTCATGGTGCAAAAATTCTCAACAAAATTTCTAGCCAATAGAATTCAGCATCAATATCAAAAAAATAATACACCACGACCAAGTGGAATTCATACCAGGTATGCAAGGATGGTTCAACATTAGAAAATCAATCAACATAATCCACCACTTAAATAAAAGAACCGCACGATCACCTGAATCGACGCAGAAAAGGCATTCGACAAAGTTCGACACCCGTTCCTGACAAAAACTCTCAATAAAATAGGTATAGAAGGGAAATTCCTCAACAAAATAAATGGCATCTATACAAAACCAACAGTCGGCATCATTCTTAATGGACAGAGGCTGAAAACATTCCCTTTAAGAACAGGAACAAGACAAGGATGCCCTTTATCACCAGTCCTACTTAACATTGTGCTGGAAGTCCCAGCTACAGCAACAAAGCAAGAAAACGCAATATTTGGCATCCAAATTGATAAGAAGAAGTAAAACTGTCCTTACTTGCAGAAGATATGACACCACACATAGAAAACTCAAAAGACTCCACACGAAAACTACTGGAACTAATAGAAAGAGTCAGCAGAGTAGCAGGATACAAAATAAACATACAAAAATCAGTTGGATTCCTATACACCAGTAAAGAGAATGACTAAAAGGAAATCAGGAAAACAATACCATTTATAATAGCCTCTAGAAAATAAAATGCTTAGGAATAAATCTAGCCAGGGATGTAAAAGACCTAGACAAAGAAAACTACAAAACACTACTGCAAGAAACCGAAAGAGATCTACATAAGTGGAAAAACATACCATCCTTGTGGATAGGTAGACTCAACATTGTGAAAATGTCAGTTCTACCCAAAGCAACCTACAAATACAATGCCCCGATTCAAATACCAACAGCATTCTTTAAAGAGATGGAAAAACTAATCATTAACTTTATATAGAAAGGGATGAGGCCCTGGATAAGTAAAGCACTATTGAAGAAAAAGAAGAAAAAAGTAGGAGGACTTGCACTACCTGACCTCGGAACCTACTATACAGCTGTGGTAGTCAAAACAGCCTGGTACACGGATGGAACAGGAGAAAGTGGGGTGTAGAACTCAAATTCTAGTAAGAAGACCAGGCTTAATAGTCTGACTGAGACTGGAGAAACCCTGGAAAGCATGGCCCCTGGATTTTCTATCAGCCCAGAACTAAAACAATTTCCTAGACCGACTCTTCAGACAGGGGCTGGGCTGGACTGGACTGAGGGACATAAAGTGATACTGGTGAGGAGTGTGCCTCTTAGCTCAGGTAGACACAAGAGACTAAATGGGCAGCTTCTGTTCGGCGGTGAGAAGGGAAGGCAAAGAGAGTTAGGAGCTGGTTGAATGGACATGAGGAATCAGGGGTGGAAAGGAGAAGTATGCTGTCACAGTATGGTGAGAATAATTAGAGTCACATAACAATGTATGTATGAATTTTTGTACGGAAAAAAATAATAAAAAGAGTCTACCAGAAACTGCTCTATAGCAACGTAAATTTGTCTTATCCTGCTAGAAAAGGATAGTCATCAAACCATTACCTCCTAATTTAAATCTCAAAAAGCCTCATGGTTGCAGGTGGGTACAAAAAACCCGTTGCCATGGAGTCCATTCTGATCTATAAGAGACCCTAGAGGACAAAGCAGAACTGCCCTGAGCGGCTGGTGGATTTGAACTGCAAACACTGCGTCACCAGGACTCCACAGGTGGGTGGAGAGCCAAATTGCTAGCAGCCAGGCCAGAAGTAAACTGGTATCAGTTGATCTCAGCAAAGGGGGAAGGCAGGGTTCATTAATCAAGTTAACATGAATTAGTGGTTGATCTTCTATACTGCATTTCTCCCTCCTCTTCTCTTTATAAACCTTATTCAAGCCATTTGCTTTTTCTGGTATCAAAACGATCTCCTTGTATGTATATAGAGTAACTGCTCAGCATAAATCTTATGCTCAAATTAAAAAAAAAAAAAAAAAGCCCTAGATACATTGACCAATGGAACAAATTGAGAAACCAGATATAAATCCATCCACCTATGGTCACCTGATCTTCGACAACGGCCCAAAGCCCATCAGTTGTGGAATAATATAATAATAAATGGCGCTGGCAAAACTGGATGTCCTTCGGTAGGAAAATGAAACAGGACCCATACCTCACACCATACACGAAAACTAATTCAAAATGGATCGAAGACCTAAATATAAAACCACCAAAAGATTTCACCAAAAGAGTAAAAAGAGAATCTACAGACGGGGAAAAAAAATTGGGGCATTACAAGTCAAATAAAGGTCTAATCTCTAAAATCTGCAAGGAAATCCAACACCTCTACAACAAAAAGACAAATAATCCAATTTAAAAAATGGGCAAAGAAAATGAACAGACACTTCACCAAAGAAGACATTCAAGCGGCCAACAGACACATGAAGAAATGCTCACAATCACTAGCCATTAGAGAAATGCAAATTAAAACCACAATGAGATACCATCTCACCCCAGCATTACTGGCACGAATGAAAAACACTGGAAAAAACAAATGTTGGAGAGGCTACGGGGAGATCAGAACTCTTATGCACTGCTGGTGGGAATGCATAATGATACAACCATTTAGGAACATGATATGGTGCTTCCTTAGAAAGCTAGAAATAGAAATACCATATGATCCAGCAATCCCACTGCTAGGAATATATCCTAGAGAAAAAAGAGCCATCACACGAACAGACATATGCACAGCCATGTTCACTGCAGCATTGTTCACAACAGCAAAAAGATGGAAACAACCTAGATGCCCATCAACAGATGAATGGATAAACAAACTATGGTACATACACGCAATGGAGTATTATGCAATGATAAAGAACAGTGAAGAATCTGTGAAGCATCTCATAATTTGGATCAAACTGGAGGACAGTTTGAGTGAAATAAGTCAATTACAAAAGGACAAATATTGTATGAGACCTCTACTGTAAAAACTCACGAAAAAGTTTACACACAAAAAGAAACAATCTTTGTTGGTTATGAGGGATTGGAGGGGAACTAAAAAAAGAATAAATAAATAAATATAAAACCAAAAACTGTAAAGATCAGAGAAGAAAAAATAGGATCAACACTAGAGGCCCTAATAAACAGCATTAACAGGATACAAACTATAACAAACAACACACAAACTCCAGAAGATAAGCTAGATAATTGGTATCTTCTAAAAATTACACACTTATGCTCATCAAAAGACTTCACCAAAAGAGTAGAAAGAGAATCTAGATACTGGGAAAAAAGTTTTGGCTATGGCAAATCCAGCAAAGGTATAATCTCTAAAATCTAAAGGAAAATCCAACATCTCTACAACAAAAAGACAAACAATCCAATTAAAAAATGGCTAAAGGAAATGAACAGACACTTCAGCAAAGAAAACATTCAAGTGGCTAACAGATACATTAAGGAAGTGCTCTCGCTCACTAGCTATTAGAGAAATGCAAATCAAAACCACAATGAGTTACCATCTCACCCCGGCATTACTGGCACAAACCAAAAAAACAGAAAATGACAAATGTTGGAGAGGCTGCAGGGAGACTGATAGTCTTATGCATTGCTGGTGTGAATGTAAAATGGTACAACCATTTTGGAAAATGATATGGTGCTTCCTTAGAAAGCTAGAAATAGAAATACTATATGATGCAGCAATACCACTCCTAGGAATATATCCTAGAGAAACAAGAGCCGTCACAGGAATAGAAATATGCACACCCATGTTCATTGCAGCATTGTTCACAATATCAAAAAGACAGAAACAACCTAGATGCCCATCAACAGATGAATGGATAATCAAACTATGGTACATACAAGCAAGGGAATACTACACAATTATAAAGAACAATGATGAATCTGTGAAGCATCTCACAACATGAATGAATCTGGAGGGCATTATGCTGCGTGAAACAAGTCAATCACAAACGGACAAATATTGCCTGAGACTTCTACTATAAAACTCATGAAAAGGTTTACACACAAAAAGAAAAAGTCTTTGATGGTTAGGAGGGAGGGGTGGTGTGGGGATGGAAAAACACTAAACAGATATTAGCTAAGTGGTAACTTTGGTGGAGGGTAACAGAGTACACAGTACTGGGGAAGCCAGCGCAACTTGTCCAAGGCAAGGTCATGGAAGCTCAGAGACACATCCAAACTCCCTGAGGGACCAAATTATTTGGCTGAGGGCCCTGGGTATCATGATCTCTGGGAACATCTAGTTCAATAGGCATAATATAGTTTAGAAAGAAAATGTTCTACCTTCTACTTTGATGAGTAGCGTCTGGGGTTTTAAAAGCTTAAGAGCACCCATCTAAGATACTCCACTGGTCCCACCCTGTCTGGAGCAAGGGAGAATGAAGAAAACCAAAGAAACAAGGGAAAGATTAGTCCAAAGGACTAATGGACCACAACTACCACAGCCTCCACCAGACTGAGTCCAGCACCGCTAGATGGTGCCTGGCTACCACCACTAACTCCTCTGACAAAGATCACAACAGAGGGTCCTAGACAGAGCTGGAGAAAAATGTAGAACAAATTTCTAACTTATGAAAAAGACCAGACTTACTGGTCTGACAGAGATGAGAGAAACCCCTAGAATACGGCCCCCAGACATCCTTTTATCTCACTAATGAAGTCACTCCTGAGGGTCATCCTTCAGCCAAAGATTAGACAAGCCCATAAAACAAAACAAGACTAAAGGGACACACCAGCCCAGGGGCAAGGATTAGAAGGTGGGAGGGGACAGAAAAGCTTGTAATAGGGAACCCAAGTTCAAGAAGGGAGAGTCCTGAAATGTCGTGGGGTTGTTAATCAATGTCACAAAACAATATGAGTACTAATTGTTTAATGAGAAGCTAGTTGGTTCTGTAAACCTTCATCTAAAGTACAATAATAAAAAAAAATGTGAGCCAAGCACCGAGTTCTTTGAGAAATTTAGAAACTTAACCCTTAAGGACAGCTGACAACAGTGCCAAAGATTAGACAAGTTTTTATAAACTGCGAGCAATGATTCATGATATGTAAAAATAGACAGTGATGATGAACTAATGTTATAGGCGTCATATTTGGAGTGACAAACAAGATAACCTAACACTAGTTAATACCTGGGAAATAGGACTCACATTTCTTCCCATGGTTACTTCTAAGACTCAGTGGGAAAATGTATGTCAAGTGCCTAGCACACTGCCGGAATCTTAGAGGAGATCTTATAAATGCTAATTTCTATGAAAGGATAATAAGAAAATATAAAATTAAAAAAATAGAAAAAAGAGGAATTCTCAGACCAACTTTATCCATTTTGGCCAATAATGTGCCCTATACTTTACAAATGTTCATTCATTCATTCATTCAAAAATATTTATTGAGTGCTTATCTAGCCTACACAGATAATCCAGCATCATCTACCCATCTCAAGGTCAGTTGATTAGCCATCTTAATTCTATTTGCAATCTTACTTCCCCTTTGCCACATAAGCTAACATATTCACTGATTCCAGGAATTTGGACATGAACGTTTTTGGGGTAGAGGACATTATTCTGCCTACTACAGGAGAGAATATTTCTCAACTAATTCTATGAGGCCAGCATTATCCTGATACCAAAATCAGACAAAGATGTTACAAAAAGGGTTAACTAAAGATCAACATAGATGTAAAAATTCTGAACAAATTTTAGCTAATTGAATCCACATGGACATTTATCCCAAGAATGCAAGGTTGGTTTAGCTTTTGAAATAATCAATCAATGTAATCCAAACTGAAAAAGAAAAACCACCTGATTATCTCAATAAATTCAGCAAAACTCTATGATAAAACTACAGATCTACTCCTTATAAAAATTCTCAGCAAACAAGGAATAGAAGGGAACTTCCTCGACCTGATAAGAGGGATCTATAAAAAAAACCTACAGCTAACATTATACTAAGGTTAAAAACAATGCTTTTCCTCCCGAGATCAGGAACAAGACATTGATGTCTGCTCTCACTACTTCTATCCAACATTATATTGGTAGTTCTAGAAAGTTCGTTTAAGCAAGAAAAAGAAAGTCATCCTGCTTAGAAAGAAATAAGTAAAACTATATCCACAGATGACATAATCATCTATGTAGAAAATCTCATGAAACCTACAAAAATGCTGCTAGAACTAATAACTGAGTTTAGCAAGGTTGTAGGATACAAGTCCAATATATAAAAGTCAATTGTATTTCTATATACTAGTAATAAACAGATGAAAACTGAGATTTTAAAAATACCGTTGTCTTAGTTATCTAGCACTGCTATAACAGAAATTCCACAAATGGGTGGCTTTAACAAAGAGAAATTTATTGTCTCACAGTTTAGGAAGCTAGAAATCCAAATTCAGGGCACCAGCTCTAGGGGAAGACTCTCTCTCTGTAGGCTCTGGAGGAAGGTCCTTGTCTCTTCTGAGCTTCTGCTCCTGGGTGATCTTCTTGTGGCTTGACATCTCTCTTCCCCCATTTCTGCTTCTTGCGTGCTAGTTTAATTTCTTTTGTATCTCGAAAGAGATTGACTCAAGACACCCCCTATACTTAACCTGTCTTATTAACATAACAAAGAAAACCCATTCCCAAATGGGATTATAATCACATGCATAGAGGTTAGGATTTACAACACATATTTTGTGGGAACAGAATTCAATCCATAACAACCATTTACAATAGCATAAAAAATATGAGATATTTAAGGAAAAAAATCTGACAATTTCACCTACAGATTCAATGCCATCCAATAAAAAACCCCAGCAGACTTTTTTGTAAAAATTAACAAACCAATTCTATCATTCACTGTATTCCATGGAAATGCAAAAGATCTAGAATAGCAAAACAACTTTGAAAAAGAAGAACAAAGTGGGAGAACTAATGCTCCCTGATTTCAAGACTTTCTATAAAGCTACAATAATCAAGACAATGTGGTATTAGTGTAAAGATAGGCAAATAGATCCATGGAACAGAATAGTATAGATAGACCCATGCATAGATGGACAACTGATTTTCAACAAGAGTACAAAGACAATGCAATAATAAAATTACAATCCATTTTTAAATGACCAAAATATTTTAACAGACACTTCACCAAAGAAGACATGCAGATGGCAAGTAAGCACATAAAAAGATGTTCAACATAATTAGTCATTAAAACCCAGTTGCTGTTGAGTCAATTCTGACCCATAGTGACCCTATAAACCTATTGCCATCGAGTCAATTCCAACTCATAGCGTCACTATAGGACAGAGTAGAACTGCTCCACAGAGTTTCCGAAGATCAGCTGGTGGATTAGGAACTGCCAACCTTTTGGATAGCCGCCGAGCTCTTAACCACTGTGCCACCAGGACTCTGTTATAGCAACACTATAAAGGAATATAAATGAAAACCATAATGAGATAACACTACACACCCATTCAAAGGGCTAAAATTAAAATGACTGACCACACCAAATGTTAGTGAGTACATAGAGGAACTAGAACACTTATACACTGCTGGTAGAAATATAAAATAATACAACTGCTTTGGACAATAGTTTGACAAGTTCTTAAAAAGTTAAGCATATATCTACCACATGACCCAACCATTCCACTCCCGGGTATTTCCCAAAGAGAAACAAAAGCTGATGCCAATACAAGGACTTGTACACAAATGTTCATAGCAAGTTTTATTCATAACAGCCCCAAACTGGAAACAATCCAAATGTCCATAAACAGGTAAGTGGATAAATTATGATATATCCACATGATGGACTAGTACTCAGTAATAAAAAGGATTACCTACTGATATGCATAGATGAATCCTAAAATAATTATAAGTGAAAGAAGCCAGACAAAAAAGAAAAAATCTGTTACAGTTGAGACACAAAAGAGTACATATTAAATGATTCCATTTATACACAACTCTAGAAAATGTAAATTATTCTATAGTGGCAGAAAGCATATCACTGGTTGTCTAGGAGAGGAATTACAAAGGGACACAAGGAAACTCTTGGGGATAATAGATATATTCAGTATCTTGATTGAATCGACAGTTTTACAGTTGTTTATATATGTGAAAATGTACTAAATTGCATGCTGCATGTGCAGTTTACTGAATGTCAGTTATACCTCAATAAAGCTGCTTTCAAAACTGCCTTTTTCCTTATTAATTTATGAGGTTTTATTACGCAAATAAAAGCCTTAGTGGCACAGTGGTTAACTGCTCGCCTGTTAACCAAAAGGTGGGCGATTGGAACCCACCAGCCGCTCCGTGAAAGAAAGATGTGGCAGTCTGCGTCCGTAAAGATTACAGACTTGGAAACCCTATGGAGTAGTTCTACTCTGTCCTATAGAATCGCTATGAGTTTGAATCGACTAGACAACAATGGGTTTGGTCTTAGTTATTATACAAACAATAAAGGAGCACTTTTTTTCTTTTGCAGAACATTTAAATATTATAGGCTTAAAAGAATATCCTCTTAGGTAAGCTGTCCTTTACATACATACACAGTTCCAGCCCCCAGCTCTGTTAATAAGTTTCAGATCCTTTTCTATGCATTTACACGCATGGGCACCTCGCACATGCACTCACAGAGAAAGTCTTTTTTTTAAATAACATTTTTATCGAGATACAATTCACATACCATAAAATTCACTCTTTTAAAGTATACAATTCAGTAGTGTTTAGTATTTTTAAAGTTGTGCAAACATCAACACTAGCTAATCCCAGAACATTTTCATCACCCTGGAAAGAAACCCATACCCATTCTCCTTTCCCTTTGGCCCCTGGCAACAATTAATCTACTTTCTGTCTCTATTGCTTTACCTATTCTGGATATTTCACATAAATGGATTATACAATATGTGGCCTTTTGTGTCTGACTTTCCCCTCAGAGATTTTTAGTGTGCAGTTTTTTAAAACACACATTATTTAACATACATATGTACATTGAAATTTGGATCAATTTTTCACCCAATCTATGTACTCTCCTGTATAGAAGAGGCTGGAAAGCTAAAAGTTAGTTGCCAGATTCCCTTGCACTAAGTAGTGAAAAATAGATGCTGTCAAAGAGATGCACTTGCAAGAAATGTGGAATTCGAAAGGGAGGCCAGAGGCCGTCTTCTTATTGCCTACAGTGCTGGTAAGAAAAGTCAGAGACGTGGATTTTGCAGCGCTCAGACTCCAACTTCCTGTATTTTCTCTCTGCCTTTGTGAGCGTGAGGGGGACGTTATAGCAGTTCTATCAGTGGTGGCAGCATCTCCCTGACCTCTGGGTCCAAGCTTTGGTAAAGCGTCCTTGAAATTCAGAGTCCAGGGACAGTTTCCCTAATTTCCATCCCTCCAACCCTTCCAATGATTTTACAAGCACCTCTGGTGGTGTGGTGGTTAAGAGCTCGGCTGCTAACCAAAAGGTCAGCAGTTTGAATCCACCAACTGTTCCTTGAAAACCTTATGGGGGCAGTTCTACTCTGTCATGTAAATTTGCTATGAGTTGGAATAGACTTGATGGCAATGGGTTTGTTTGTTTGTTTTTAATTATTTGTACCGAATCCTGTATCAGTCAGGGTCCTGATAAGAAACAGCTGGCACTTTGCAGTTCAGTAAAAGGAGGACATTTTAACAAAGATAATATTGAAAAAGATAAAAGGAAGCTACAGGTGAGGGAGACCAAAAACGCTAGTGCAATATGTGGGGTTAGACATAAGGGTGCCACTCCACAACTCTAGGCTTGAAGAGAAGGAGAGGGATCGATTACCAGAATCCTAGAGAGAAAGCAGGAATGGAGAGGGCCAGATGAAAGAACCGAGACCTTTTGTCAAGCGACACAGCCACACCACAGTGACTCTACAAGGAAGAAGTTAGGGAAATAGTCCCACTTAACGCTCCTTCCTCCCTAGGGCTGTCATATTTAGCAAATAAAAATACAAGACTACTTATTCAATTTGAATTTCAGATGAGTAATATTTTAGTATAAGTTTGTCCCATATTTTGCATGGGATATACGTCTACTAAAAAATTATTAGTTGTTTATCTGAAATTCAAATTGATCTGGGCATCTACTTTTTGAGCATCATATCTGGCAACCCTATTCCTCCCTCCAATCTCCTTCCAAACTCAACTGTAAGCTAGAGGGCACGGAAGCCTGTTGATGCAGTCCACAGAAGTTCACGTATCCAGAACACAGACAAGGATGGAAAAGAGTGGAGAGTGAATGTCAAGAAGCAAATACAAGATGTGCAGCACAATTCTTTCCTCATTAAAATACCTGCAAGGGTACTTATTTTACCCATAGCAAAACCTGAATAATAAACCTTTTTATTACGTTAAGGAACTTCCTTCTGTTAACCAATTTTTGGGATTTTTTGTTTTTTTTAAGGATGACTGATGAATTTTATTAAATACTTCTGCATCTATTGAAATGCTTACATGGGTTTTCTCTTAAATTCACCAAATTTATTAAATGTGTCTGGCACCTTTCTAACAGCCTGGGATACATTAATACACAAAACAGATAAAAGTTTCTGCCATCAAGATTTTTACATTCTAGTGAAGAAAATTGGACTTTGTTTTAAGAGAAATGAAAAGCCATTGGTGTGTACTCAGCAAAGGGATTACAAACTTTAATTTATTTTTTAAATATATCATTCAGGCTGGTCTGTAGAGGACTATTGGTTAAGGGAGCAAAAGTCAAAGCAGGGAAATCAATTAGAAGGCTGTTGCAATAAATAAATCAGATAAGAGATAAAAATGGCTTGACCTAGAGGGGCAACAGTGGTGGTGGAGCAAAGTGGATATACTGGGGATTTAAGAAAAACAAACAAATAAAACCCTCCAAGATACACTGTTAACGGAAAAAATGTGGTTGCAGAGCACTATAAACAGTATGATACAAGTTATGTTCAAAAGAAATACATAGGTACTAAATATTTCTTATAGGTACAAATGCATAGAAAAAGAGCTGATATTCTAGAAAAAAAAAACTTAACCTAATCTCATAAGTACAGGGATAGGAAGGGGTTCAAAAGGTACTTTAGCTTTTTGTGTAAAAGTTTTTAATTTTTACAAGGAGAGTGTATTTGTATATTTAGTGCAGAAGTAAAAATTAATTTAAAGAAAACTTTAGGAGGGTTTTTGGGGAATTGATGGCAGCGGAGGTATAATTTTTGACTCTCTATAAATTCTCCCTTAAAAATACCCAGAACAATTAGGATGGCAAAACCAAAAACGCTTGAATGATACGTACAACAAAACTAGATGGTAAAGGAACACCACGAACCCAAATCATGAACAGGTAACAACAAACCACCGACTGCTAGGAGAGATCAATAGTATCAACATCTGTGTAGGAGGAAGCACAGGGAAGAAACAGAACACTGGACAGACCTGAAAATTCCAAAATAACCGGTAGGCATTCATTGGACAGGACAGAAGGCCAATTTGAGAATGGTAGCTGAAAACTCCAGGGGTTTGCACAGAGGTGTTCAGTCAGATATGAAGGGGCTGAGAGACGTTGAGCCCAATAAACTCTCAGAACTAACCAGTACATCTCTCTTCTTACGGGTATTGAGGATAGAAGGTGTTCATGGGCAGAGGCACAAAGGGAAAAGAGGGCCCAGATAAAACGGGGGAGCAGGGGAGACACTGTCACAGGGTATCAGAAAGTAGGCTGCCATGTATTTTAACGCTTCATGAAAACAACAGAAGATGGCACTATAGAGCTGAAAAATGAGAAAAACTATATTAAATTATACCTCTCTTCTTAAAGTTTGGTAAACTAATTTAATGTAAAAATGAATATCAGAAAAGGACCCAAGTTTAAACCACATCAAAGTTAATATTAAAAAGAGAAAAGTCAGGTAAGATTCCTACAGAAAATAAAAGGATACCAACAAGACATGCTAACAAAACAGATGGAAACATGGTACAATATTTCAAAACTAGCTAAAAGACATAAGGAAAATAAAATAATTATTTTAATGCTAACCAAAAGGTCCAGGGAGCATGGTTGAAGCACTCAGCTGCTAACTGAAAAGTCAACAGTTTGAACCCACCAGCCACTCCAGGGGAGAAAGATGTAGCAATCTGCATCTACAGACATACACATAACATATACATACACATACATATACCAAACCAAAAACCGAACCCACTGCTGTCGAGTCAATTCCAACTCGTAGCAACCTTATTGGACAGGGTAGAACTGCCCCATAGGGTTTCCAAGGAGCACCTGGTGGATTCGAACTGCTGATCTTTTGGTTAGCAGCCATAGCTCTTAATCACTTGGTCACCAGAGCTGTTATACATATACATATACATATACGTATAAGTATACATATACATATACATATATATCCTAGCTCTGCCTATTGAAGAAAGACCACTAGATGTCTGATTCCAGGTCTTGGTCAGGAAATCCACAACATGATCCTTGAACATCTCGTCACCTCAAATAGTAAGGACATGATCTAAGACTATTGGGGCCACGTTAAAAGTACTTGAAGGTCAATTTGAAGAGGCTCCCACTAACCAAAGATAAGACAGTTTGAGCAACAGTAAGGAAAATAATTGAAATAGATTACAATCTATCAAATATGTTTAAAACCATGAGATCATAGTCATATTTTTAATAAAAAGAAAGAATTGGTCACTTTTGAAGTGTGTTAGAGAAGCAGCTCTTTATTTAAAAAACTAGTAAAGGAAAAGATTTGTATATTTATCCTGCCTTTCCTAAGAACTGTACCACTAAGTAACCAATAGAAAATTAGGGGAAATTTATCACTATAGAAGCATTCCAACAAATCAATGAAGAAGGAGTGATATAATTAGAATATTGCCATTTTGCAACCTCTAATGAATAAAGAATCTAAGCATTGCACATCAGTGGCTACTAGTAATGCAAAAAAAGAGACAACTTGACATTATGTGCCTCTTTATAAAAAACACACCACCTACTAAGTAGTGTGCCCCCCCAAATCACATCTGAATCTGATTAAGCCTCTAGATACAATTACCAGTTTGCAGGGAATTCAGAGGACAGAAAAAAATTTTAACCTATATCATGGGAACGCAGTCAGCTACATCAAAACTGACTGAAACTCTGCAGACTAATTATCCAGTTTTTTAAACAAATAAATTGCAAAGAGCAGGGCTAGCTTCACAGACGTGCAACCTATTCAATGACACAAGACCCCACACATAGAAGGGCCTTGCAATTGGTTTAATGCTCTGATGTCACGATCTTGAAATGCTTAATAAATCTGAGCAGGGCCCCACAAAGTAAGTAGCGTCTCCCGACAAACGGGGAAAAAACAGAGATGGAGAGGGAACCTATCAATTTAACAACATCTAAAAGAAATATTTTTTTTAAATAAATAAGTAAAATAGTACTCATAGTACACTTTATTTAGACAATGCTCTGATTCTAAAAGGATTTTAGACACTTAAATTCCTGATCTGATTAATGGAGAGAAAAACAATCCAGTCATTAGTAACGGAAGATGGGTCAGTGAACTGACCTCTCATCAAGGAAAAGATCCAGAGAATTACTCATCATAAGAACCCCCCAAAACAGCCTATTGAGGTGTTTCAGGCATCAAATAGAATTTTTTTTTTTAAACTAACTTAAAAAAAAAACCCAAAACTGAAACACTACACATCTTGAATTTAGGGTCTGTCTTACCCATGTTGAATACACAGGGCCTCACATAGTGCTTGTAGACATAGTAAGAACTCAGAAATTGTAAAGATAGGAATAATTAAAAAAAAGAGACATTTTAGGCTACCACTTACCCAAACAAGCTAAAGAAATATAGCTGCGCTTGGAAATTGATGAGAATGCCCAATACCCACCATCAGGGCAATCACAATAATGTTACTCTCCGGTGATGACACTGCTAAACCCAGTCCTTATTTTATACATGTTGTCTTATTCTCTGTCACATATCTCAGTTAAAGTTTTTTGTTTCAGGGATGTACGTTGCAGCTTTTTTTTAAATTGCAGTGATGTTCATATAACATAAAATTAACCTTTTTAAAGTGTTTAATGCAGTGGGATTTAGTGCATTTACAATGTTTTGCAACCACCTAATTTATCAAATTCAAAACATTTTAATCATCCCAAAAGAAAACCCTGTACCCATTAAGCGCTCATTCCCCACTTATCTCTCCCCTCATTCTTTGGCAACCACTTATCTGCTTTCTGTCTCTATCGATTTACCTGTTCTTGATATTTCATATGAATGGAATCATACCATATGTCACCTTTTGTATTTGGCTTCTTTCACTTAAATGATTTTGAGGTTCATCCGCTTCATAACGTATATGAACACTTCATTCCTTTTTATGCCTGAATAATACTCCATTGTATGGATATACCACTTTGGTTTATCCATTCATCCATTGATGGACATTTGAGTTGTTTCCAGTTTTGGCTCTTGTGAATAATGGCACAATGAACATTGGTGTACAAGTATCTGTTTGAGTTCTTGCTTTCAATTCTTTTGAGTATACTTAGAAGTGGTATGCTCCTTTGAAGGAAGGATGGTGAGACTTAGTCTTACTTACTTTGGACATGTTACCAGGAGGGACCTGTTCCTGGAGAAGAATATCATACTTGGTAAAGCAGGGGGTCAGCATAAAAGAGGAAGACCCTCAACCAGATGGATTGACACAGTGGCTGCAACAATGGGCTCAAGCATAACAACAATTGTGAGGATGGCACAGGACTCAGAAGCATTTCATTCTGTTTTAAGGGTTGTTATGAGTCAGAACCAAATCGACAGCACCTAACAACAGGAGTGATATTGCTGGGTCATATGGTAACTCTGTGTTTAATTTTTTAAGGAAATGCTAAACTGATTTCACAGTGGTTGCATCATTTTACATTCCCACCAAAAATGTCCGAAGGTTCCAATTTTTCCACATCCTTGAAAACATTTTTTACTTCCTGTTTTTTAAAAAAATAAGTATAACAGCCATCTTAGTGGGTGTGAAGTGGTATCTCACTGTGGTTTTGATTTGCGTTAACTAATGACTAATGGGAGCCCTGGTAGTGCAGTGGTAACCAAAAGGTTGGCAGTTAGAATCCACCAGCTGCTCCTTGGAAACCCTATGGGGCAGTTCTGTTCTGTCCTATAGGATTGCTATGAGTTGGAATCAACTTGACAGAAAAGGATTTAATTTTTTGATTTTAATAATTAATCATGTTGAGAATTTTTTCATGTGCTCATCGGCCTTTTGTATACCTTCTTTGGAGAAATGTCTGTACAAGACCTTTGCCCATTTCTTAAGAGTTTAGCCGGATTATTTTATTCATTCATTCAACAAAAAAATTTTTAAGCATCTATCACATGCCAGGTACTTGTTCCAGGAGTAGGGAATACAGTGGGGAATGCTAATTTGTTACTTAAAAAACCAACAGTATATTTAAAGAAAAAATTTTAATTATAATAGCAAAATGATTTTTGTTGTATAAATTTTAGAAAATACAGAAATGCAAATAGAAGAAAATAATCATCCATAATCACTATCTCAAAAAATAAAAACCATATAAATTTTGGAGAATCTCTTTCTAGACTTATTTTTATGCGTATGTAAATATATTTGCATAAAAAGAGGGCCATACTTGATGTGCTGTTTTTTAACTTGCTTTTTTCCAATTAAAATTATAAACATTTGTTATTGATTGAATTGTGTCTTCACAAAATACATGTTGGAACCCTAATCCCTATACCTGTGAATGTAATCTAATCTACTGCAACATAATCACCTTCCATAATGCAATATAATGTGTTCAATAAATCAGTTGAGGTCATATCAGTGTAGGGTGGATCCTAAATCTAATCACTCCTGAGTTATATAAATTTCCTTCTGAGCACTGCTTTCACTGCATACCATTAGTTTTGGTATGTTATTTTCATTTTCATTCATATCAAAGTTTTTTTTTAATTTCCTTTGTTATTTTTTCTTTGACTTATTGATTGTTGAAGAGTGTGTTGTTTAATTTCCACACTTTTGCAAATAGTCCCATTTTTCTTCTGTTATTGATTTCTAGTTTCATTTCATTGCAATTCGAGAAGATACTTTGTAAGATTTTGATTACTTTAAAATTATTGAGACTTGTTTTGTGACCTAATATATGGTTTATCCTGGAGAATGTTCAATGTACACTTGAGAAAAACATGTGGAGTGTTCTGTATATTTCTGTTAAATATAGTTTGGTTTATAGTGTTGTTCATGTCCTCTGTTGCCTTATTGATTATCTGTCTAGTTGTTCTATCTGTTGGAGCACTGAAATCTCCAACTATTATTGTACAACTATCTATAGTTTTCCTTCAGGAATTTAATTTTTGTTTCGTATATTTTGAGGCTCTGTTGTTAAGTGCATACATGTTTATAATTGTTATACCTACTTACTGGATTGACTATTATCAATGAAGAATATGTTCCGTCTCTTGTAAGAGTTGTTAAATTAAAGTCTGTTTTGCCTGATGTTAGTATAAACATGCCAGCTCTCTTCTGGTTTCTTTTTGCATGAAATATCTTTTTCTATCCTTTTACTTTCAACTTCTTTGTGTCTTTGTATCTTGTAGACAGATATTGTTGTTGTTAGGTGCCTTGGAGTCATAGAAATCCTATAGGACAGAGTAGAACTGCCCCATAGTGTTTCCAAGGAATGGCTGGTGGATTTGAACTACTGACCTTTTGGTTAGCAGCTGAGATCTTAACCACTACACCACCAGGGCTATAGATTGGTCAAATTTCTTGCAATCTGCCAATCTCTGTCTTTTAATAGAAGAATTCAATCAATATTCATTTAAATTAATTACTGATAAGGAAGAATTTACTTCTGGCATTTAGCTATTGGTTTCTATATATGTTTTTTGTTCCTCGTACCTCCATTACCATCCCTTTATGGTATTTAGTCAAATTTTTATAGTGTATTATTTTGACTCTCTTCTTCTTTCCTTTTCTCTGTATATGTTAGTTGTTATTTTAGTGGTTACCTTGGGGGTTACTATTAACATCTTAAACATGTAACAATCTAGTTTGACTAATACCAACTTAGTTACAATGTAAGGAGCCCTGGTGGTGCAGTGGTCAAGCTCTTGGCTGCTAACTGGAAGGTTGATAGTACAAAGCCACCAGCTGTTCTATGAGAGAAAGATGTGGCAGTCTGCTTCCATAAATATTGCAGCCTTAGAAACCATATGGGGCAGATATACACTGTCCTATAGGGTTGCTATGAGTTTTGACTCAATAGCAATGGGTTTGGCTGTTTTTTTTACTTATAGTGTTACACTCTGTCTTTACACAATTCTGTCTCTGCTCCTTTATATTATTATTATCGCAAATTACATTTTTATACATTGTGTGTCCATTAACAGAGATTTATAATTGGTGTCTTATGCAGTTATCTTTTAAATCATATATGGAAAAAAAAGAGCTGTTACAACCCAAAAGAACAATCCTACCGGCTTTTATATTTACCTATGTAGTTACCTTTACCAGTGTTCTTTATTTCTTCCTATGGCTTTGAGTTCCTATCCATTATCTTTTAATTTCAGCCTGAAGGAATCCCTTTAGTATTTCTTTCAGTGTAGGTCTTTTGACAATTAACCCCTTCACCTTTTTTTTTTTTTTTTTTAAACTAGGAATGTCATTTTGCCCTTACTTTTAAAGGATAGTTCTGCTGCATATAGAATTCTTGGTAGATAATTCTTTCTTTCAGCAATATAAATATGTCATTCCACTGACTTATGGAATTCATGGTTTCTGAGGAGTTGTTTTTTCATGTCTGTGACCTTTTGGAGGCAGATCACCAAGCCTTTCTTCTGAGACATCTCAGCTTGGTGTCAGACCATCAACTTTTCAATTAGTGGTCCAGCGGTTAACTGTTAGCAACAGCCAGGGACTCCTATATGTTGGGCAGGTTTCAGTGGAGCTTCCAGATTAAGACAGACTAGGAAGAAGGATCTGGCATTATACTTCCAAAAAAATTGGCTAGTGAAAACACTATGAATGGCAGTGCAACATTGTCTGATATAGTGCTGGAAGATGAGCCCCTCAGGTTAGAAGGTACACAAAATACGACTAGGAAAGAGCTGCCTCTCCAAAGTAAAGTCAACCTTAATGATGTAGATGGAGTCAAGCTTTCAAGACCTTCATTTGCTGATGTGGCACCACTCAAAATGAGAAGAAACAGCTACAAATATCCATTAATAATTAGAATGTAGAATGTAGGAAGCAGGAATCTAAGAAAATTGGAAATCATCAAAAATGAAATGGAACGCATTAACATAGTTATCCTAGGGGTTAGTGAGTTGAAATGGACTGGTATTTGCCATTTTGAATCAGACAGTCATATGGTCTACTATGCCGTGAATGACAAATTGAAGATGAACAGCGTCTGTCTCCACAGATGTAGTCAATTTGATTCCTGTGTATTCCATCTGGCAAGGTCCACATGTATAGTTGCCATTTATGTTAGTGAAAAAGGTATTTGCAATGAAGAAGCTCTATCAAGTGATCTCAGGCGTTGTTTTTATCACCAAGGCCATATTTTCCAACTACCTTTCCTTCTTCGTTTTCAACTTTCGCATTCCAATCACCAGTAATTATCAATGCATCTTTATTGCATGTTTGATCAATTTTCGAGAGATAGCATATGATACAGAACTGACAGTACTGAAGGAAGAAGTCTAAGCTTCACTGAAGGCATCAGCTAAAAACAAAGCTTCAGGAATTGACAGAACACTAATTGAGATGTAGTAACAAAAGGATGCAGTGCTGGAGGTGTTCACTCATCCATATCAAGGAATCTGAAGACAACGTCCTGGCCAACCAACTGGAAGAGATGTATATTTGTGCCCATTCCAAAGAAAGGTGAGCCAACAGAACACAGAAATCATCGAACAATATTATTAATGTCACACACAAGTAAAATTTTGCTGACATTATTCAAAAGTGGTGGCAGCAGTACATCGACAAGGAACTGCCAGAAGTTCAAGCCAGATTCAGGAGAGGATGGGATGTGGACTGAGGGATATCATTGCTGATGTCAGATGGATTTTGTATATGTCATCCCATTGCCTTCTTGGCTGCATGGTTTCTGCTAGATAATCTGAGCTTAGTCTTATTGTTTCTCCTCTGTATGTGACTTCTTGTTTTTCATGAGCTGCTCTCGGGATTCTTTGTCTTTGGTTTTGGCGAGTGTGATTATGATATGCCTTGGTGATTTTCTTTTGGGGTCTCTCCTATATGGGGTTCATTGAGCTTCTTGGATGGTCAGCTTTTCGTCTTTCATGATACTGGGGAAGTTTTCTGTCAGCAGTTGTTCAATGATCCTCTTTGTGTTTTCTGTTTTCTCCCCGTTCTGGAATTCCAAACACTTGCAGATTTTTGCTTTTGATTGTGTCCCACATAACTCTCAGAGTCTCTTCATTTCTCTTTGTTCTTTTTTCTGAGTTTTCCTCAAACAGAGTTGTATCCAAGTGTTTGTCTTCAGTTCCACTGATCCTGTCTTCCACTGTTTCATATCTGCTTCTCAGCCCTTCTATGACACCTTCCATTTCTGAAATCTTCTTGTTTATCTTTCAGATTTATAATCGTTGTCTTTGTATAATTTCTAGTTGTGAATTTATTTTGACATTTTGTTCCTACATCATCTTCCTGAATTCTTCCAATTTTTTGTCTGTATTTTCCATGAATTTGTCTATTTTTTCCTCATTTTTGTCTGCTTTTTGCTTCAGCTCTTGGAGAATTCTGAGTATTAGAGATTTGAATTCCCTATCAGGTAATTCTAGTGCCTTTTCTTCCACTGGAAAGTCATTTGGTGTTTTATTTTGGACACCTACTGGAACCATCCTGTCCTGTTTTTGTAAATGTTTTGATATTGTCTGCTTTTTTCGGGGCATTCAGTAGTTATTTTTCTCATTTATTGATTGTAGATTTGTTTGTTTCATCCCTTTTTTAAAAAATTTGGCTATGTCTGAGCAGGCGGGCTATGTGTTCTTTGTTGTTTGCTTGTCTGTGCGCCCAATACTTTTCACCTCCTTCTCCAACTAGCAGGGTCAGTCACTCAGTGACTGACCTATGGCAGGGCAGGTCTAGCTGAAGAGGAGTTACTGGGACAGGTTGTTTGTGGCCCTTACTACAGCCACCAGGGCGGGTCAGTAATCAGTGCAGGGCAGGTTCCAGTAGGCCATGCCTGTGCTGTTTGGTGGTGTGATGTTAAGCGCACGGTGCAGGTAGGCATGATGTAGCGGGGAGATTGTTATGTGTGGAGCTAAGATGGATATGGGAGAGAGGAGAGAGGAACAGGAGCCAAAAACATACAAACAAACAAAAAAGAATGCTAGGGGAGCTTGCTGTTGGAGTGGAGAGATGAGAGACTATGAAATGGAGAAAAACAAAAAGGGGAAGAGGAAGAAAAGAATAAATAAATAAAAATTGGAAAGGTTAAAGAACAGCAAAGTTCCCAGGGATCCCACCGGTGTGGCTATGAGGTCTGGGGAAGTTGTTCTCAGGTGTTGCAGTACAGCCTGGCTAGAAGGTGTAGAGGTACACAATGCCAGGTATTCAGGGAACAGAAAGAGAAGGAAGATATAGAGAGACAAGAAACTGAGTAATGAAGAAAGACAAAAAGGGAAAAAGAAAGAAAACAAAACAAAACAAATAAAAAAAAAAGAACAAGAAAAGCCCCTCAAAAAACAGGAAAAAAAAGAAAAAAGGAAAAAAAAACCAACAAAAAAAGAAATGCCCTCAGGGATCCCTCTGCACATCTGTCCAAGCCGAGGGGGTAGTTCCCAAGCCACGCAGCACCACCTGGCCAGAACAAGCTCCCAACTCAAGAAAAGGAAAAGAAAACAAACAAACAATTCAAAACAAACAAATGAACAAAATCCCCGGGATCCCACCAGCACGGCAGCCCAGACAGGGAAGCAGCTCCACACTCAAATGGAGCTCCGCAGCCCCTCAGGAAGAAGCAAAGATGGCGCATGGAGCCAGGTATTTGAGCGAAAGGAGGGGGAGGTGGTGAGAGGTAAGGAAGAAATCAAAAGAAGCAGAAAAAAAGCAACACTAGCAGCCAACAAATGGCACTCAGAGAGCCGGCCCATTTGGGTGGGTGGAATCCAAGCAGCCAGTGCTTTCACGGACAAGAGATTGTGGCTGCGGGAAGCAGAGGAGGCCAAGTGGGGGCAAAGAAGGGTCGGGGGTGGGAAAGCGTATATTGCAAATTACTGGTTGTTTTGTCTCCTGCTGGAAGCTCCATGAAGCTGCTTTCTCATACCCCATATTTGCTGGTCTCTGATAGGAGTCCAAGATGGCAGATCCGTGCTGCATTAGCTGATAGGGGACCTCTGCATGAATCTCTCCTCACTCTCCTTTCTCTGTCAGTTTTCTCACTCCATTTGGTGCTTAGCTGAGTTCTTTATCTCTTCATTTGATGTTTTAGGGTTTCAGGATTGTTGTTCTCTCTGTTCAGCTTAGTTTTTCAGATCTTTGCTATGGAGGGAAGGCATGGTGCTTCTGCCTAGAGTGCCATTTTGCTGGAAGTCGTCAGATGGATTTTGGCTGAAAGCAAAGAATACTAGAAAGATGTTTACGTGTGTTTTATTGACTAGGCAGAGGCATTCAGTTGTGTGGATCCTAACAGATTACGGATAACATTGTGAAGAATGGGAATTCCAGAACATTTAATTGTGCCCATGAGGAACCTGTAAATAGATCAACAGGCAGTTGTTCAAACAGAACAAGGAGATACTGTGTGTTTTAAAGTCAGGAAAGGTTTGCATCAGGATTGTATCATTTCACCATACTTATTCAATCTGTATACTGAGCAAATAATCTGAGAAGCTGGACTATATGAAGAAGAAGGCAGTATCAGGATTGGGGGAAGACTCATGAACAACCTGTGATACGCAGAGAACAACCTGTGACACAACCTTGTTTACTGAAAGTGAAGAGAACTTAAAGCACTTACTGATGAAGATCAAAGACTACTTTCAGTATGAATTGCACCTCAACATAAAGAAAACAAAAATCCTCACAAGTGAACCAATAAGCAACAACATGATAAATGGAGAAAATATTGAAGTTGTCAAGGATTTAATTTTACTTGGACCCACCATCAACGCCCATGAAAGCAGCAGTCATGAAATCACATGAAGTATTGCACTGGGGAAATTTGCTGCAAAAGATGTCTTTAAAGTGTTGAAAAGCAAGGTGTCACTTTGAAGACTGAGGTGCACCTGACCCAAGCCCTGGTATTTTCAATTGCCTCATATGCATGTGAAAGCTAGACAATTAATAAGGAAGATTGAAGAAGAATTGATGCTCTTGAATTACGGTGTTGGTAAAGAATATTGAGTATACCATGGACTGCCAGAAGAACAAGCAAATCTGTCTTGGAAGAAGTACAATCAGAATACTCCTTAGAAGAAAGGACGGCGAGTGCTCTTCTCATGTGCTTTTGACATGTTATCAAAAGGGACCAGTACCTGCTTGGTAAAGTAGAGGATCAGTGAAAAAGCGGAAGACCCTCAATAAGATGGATTGACATAGTGGCTGCAACAATGGGCTCAAGCATAACAATGATTGTGAGGATGGTGCAGGACAGGGTGGTGTTTCAATCTGCTGTTCATGATGTCACTGTGAGTTGGAAATGACTCAACACCCCCTAAGGGGAAGTGTTTGAGAGCTCAGCTTCTCACCAAATGTCGGCAGTTTGAATCCACCAGCGGCTTCTTGGAAACCCTATGGGGAAGTTCTACTCTGTCCTGCAGGGTTGCTATGAGTTGGAATCTACTCTATGACAACAGGTTTGGTATATATATATATATATGTATATATATATACTTGATATATATATAAATAATTCAGCCATAAATAGAAATTAAGTTCTGATACATGCTACAACATTGATGAACCTTGAAACATCATGTTGATTGAAATAAGTCAGCCACAAAATGACAAATATTGCATGATCTCACTTATGTGAAATATCTCGAAAAGGCAAATGCATACAGACAAATGTAGATTAAAGATTCCCAGGGGATGATTGTAGTGGGAAATAGAGTTATTCCTTAATGAATACTGAGTTTCTGTTTGGGTGATAAATATTTTGGAAATAGATAATGGTAAACGTTACACTACGTTGTGAATTTAATTAATATCACTGAATTGTACACTTAAAATGACTAAAATGGCAAATTCTCTGTTATTTATACACTTTATCAAAATAAAAAAAAATTAAATGTGAGTATAGCTACTAAAAGAATAGAAAAATTGTAGTGAGAATATGTAATATCTGGAGAGTAATGTCACACAAAATAGCAGAGTAAGAAGCTCTAGAAGTCAGTCCCTCGATCAAAACAATAACTGAACAGGAAAGAGCAATTGGAACCAACTACTTTGAAATGCTAAAACTGGATCAGACGCTTAAACCAACTGTTATGGATTGAAATGTGTTCCTCCAAAATACGTGTTGTAAATCCTTACCTCTATGCCTATGGTTATAATCCCATTTGGGAATAGGTTGTCTTTGTTATGTTAATGAGGCAGGATTAGTGTAGGTTGTGTCTTGAGTCAATTTCTTTTGAGATATAAAGGAGATTAAACAAGCAAATGAAAGAAGGAGAGATAGTTTAAGATAGACTTCAAGACACTTGGAGATCTCCAAGGAACCAGGAAGCGGAAGCTGAAGAGACAGGGACCTCCCTCCAGAGCTGACAGGGAGAAAAAGACTTGCCCTCAAGCCCGCGCTCTGAATTCAGACTTCTAGCCGCCTAAACTGTGGGGACATAAATTTCTGTCTGTTAAAGCCATCCACTTGTGGAATTTCTGTTACAGCAGCACTCGATAACTAAGAATTTGGCACTGGAAGAGTGAGGTGCTGCTCTAACAGATACCTAAAATGTGGAAGAGCTTTTGGAATTGGGTAATGGGTAGAGGCTGGAAGAGTTTCAAGGCACCTAATAGTAAAATCCTAGATTGCCTTGAAAAGACTTTTGATAGAATTACGGACACCAAAGGCAATTCTGGTGAGCGCTATCATAGGAGAAAAGACCCCAGACTCAATTTTAATTAAAAGAGATTTTTATTAAGTTAAGACAAAGACAAGACAATCATTACAATGAGGGACCCACTAGTGTCCAACAGGCACAAGAGATTAGTAGAATCCACTGAACAACAATCAGGGAGTTTCTAATATACTGTTACAGAAGGAAATAAAGCTATATCATTGTCAAAGGCAGGATAACAAAGTGGGACCCTAATAATAATCAGTTTACAGATCTTTGTTGACTAGTTACCTACTTAGTGACATTACACTGATTGGTGGCTAACAAGTTTTATTTTAAGACTCCTTGGGGAAAAAAACTGTAGAGATGAACTGTTTGGGTTAAGGCTCCTTCAGAAAAGCTAATAAAATTCTGATGGGTGTTCAGTGAGGTAAGATAGCTTCTACTTAGCGATAAGGGTGCATTGTTGGTTAGGTGCCACTTAGTTACCGTAAAGAGTTTATAGAGTGGTCACAGTTACATAAAAGCATCTTGGAAATAAACTGGAAACATTAGATTTTGGCTTGGTGAAAAGGAAAAAACCATTTTCTTAACAGGTAGAACTGATTTCACAAGTTTTCTTTCACAAAGTGAATTTCAAACTTAAACCTTATTTTAGCTTCATTTGCTCTGGTCAAACACTTCTTTAGGGTCTCCATATCATTCCCTCCTTTTGATCAAGGATTTCAATGGAACATAATTTGATCACATTTATGAGCATGCTTTCTTCTGCATGAGTTGTTGATATGCTGCTCCCAGGTGATGACTCCATCTTTATGGTTTATATCTGTTTTATACCTGATGTTGAACCTCTTCCTCCATAGTTAGGGAACATTGGTTCCTTGGTTGCAGGGGAACCCTGGGAAATTCACCATGTTATGTTAGAGCTGTCATCTTCAGTTACCTTATTATGAGATTCCTTAACATGGTCCTTATCCTGGATGGTGGCCCATCCTGCTGCAGGCCTTTAAACTCATGACTTAGTTACTTAGTCTGATACTATCTGGTTCTTCGCCATGCATCTTGTCCAGATGTTGTTATCTGTAAGGGTAATGACTCAGAGACCTAGGCCAAATCAGAGAAATATCTGGCCCTTTCATTGAAGCTAATATAGGGTGCAGGATCCATCCACGATCTTACAAATGTGAGAGGATTTAATATACATAAATTGCTTCAGAGGTGAAGCGTTTCCTAAATTGGACACACATTTCATAATACATTTGACCATTACAATTATTATCAGAATAACTATTCCAGTTTGCAATAAAGTTCTCAGCCATAACTATATTCCTTGTGGTAACCAACTAAATAAACCAGGAAAAGAAGGTATAGCCATAGGAGGAATGGAGTGAAGCCAAACTGCTTTTTGATGTATTTTATGAATGTCTTTTTTTATTTCTCCAGTGGTGTTAACTCAAGAGAAAGAAGAGGTGTTTGCTATTGATTAAACTGTTCTGACAAAAGCATTATTTTTTCAGGCCTCAGTAGTTATAACAAGGCATAGTAACAAAGAAATTAAGAAAGGCTTCATAATGGAGGAAAATTTCCCAGAAGGAATAACAAGAGTGATCAGTATACAAATGACTGAGAAACTAAACAAGGACATATATGAACTAAAATACTAATAAGAAAAATATAAAGGAAAGTTTTTTAAGTTAAAACACATGGAAAGGTTTACTTATACAAATCTGTGTTATCAGTTAATGGAAGCTAATTGGCAGAACAAAGCTGTTTCAAAAACAATGAGGATTAGACACAGAGTAAAAATTTCAAAACATTCATTCACCAAGGGAAAGTCATTGGTCAATAGATCTTAAAAGCATGTAAGACAAAAGGATAGGGAATACTAGAAAAAGAAATATGCAAAATCCAAGAATTCTATCTCTATGCGTTCTAGCATTTGGGAATTGTCCATGCCAGATTTCATCTTGTTTTTTATTCTGGCAATTTTTGAATTTTAGCTTGAGTCCTTTAGTTGGATGAACTGTCCAAGCATGAGCAGCATCTTTCTTTAATTGTGAGAAGTGTATCCAGGTTTTAACTCTGTAATTTAGCAGCATGACGATTATCAAAGAGAACTACATATACTCCTTTCCAACGATGCCCCAGGGAATCTTTTAACTGATGTCTTTTGTTATATGTGGTCTTCTGGAACAATATTAGGCATATTTTCGGATTTTGGTTGTCAAAAGTTCCTTTAACCTGTGAAAACATTCTTTAGAGTACTGGATTAAAAATTGACAATATTTAACAATATCAGGCTAGATATAAATAACATAAGGAATGCCAGCTGGTTTTGAAGAACTACCTTTCTCATTATTGTTACCTTAGCATTCATTTCTTGGAGTCGATGGGTAGGATCATTTAAAACAATTTGAATATACTTAGTCAGAATTTTGACATGTGCTATGACATCTTCTAATTCTATTTGAGATACCAAAAATAGAAGTTAAATGATTAAACTATTGAAATACAGATCTGGACTAATGAGGGAAAGAAAAGAAAAAAATTGGATACCTTTTATTTCTTTTTCTTGCCATATTTCTCTAGCTAGGACTTCCAGCACAATGTTAAGTAGGACTGGTGATAAAGGGCATCCTTGTCTTGTTCCTGTTCTTAAAGGGAATGTTTTCAGCCTCTGTCCATTAAGAATGATGCCGACTGTTGGTTTTGTATAGATGCCATTTATTTTGTTGAGGAATTTCCCTTCTATACCTATTTTATTGAGAGTTTTTGTCAGGAACGGGTGTCGAACTTTGTCGAATGCCTTTTCTGCGTCGATTCAGGTGATCGTGCGGTTCTTTTATTTAAGTGGTGGATTATGTTGATTGATTTTCTAATGTTGAACCATCCTTGCATACCTGGTATGAATTCCACTTGGTCGTGGTGTATTATTTTTTTGATATTGATGCTGAATTCTATTGGCTAGAAATTTTGTTGAGAATTTTTGCACCATGAGAGATATTGGTCTGTATTTTCTGTTTTTGTGGTGTCTTTTCCCGGTTTGGTATCAGGGTTATGCTGGCTTCATAGAATGAATTCGGAAGTATCCCTTCCTTTACTGTCTTCTGAAATAGTTTGAGTAGTAGTGGTACAAGCTCTTCTCTGAATGTTTGGTAGAATTCTCCAGTGAAGCCATCTAGGCCAGGGCTTTTTTTTTTTTTTGCTGGGAGTTTTTTTTATTATTATTACCTTTTCAATCTCTCCTCTTGTTATGGGTCTGTTCAGATTTTTACCATCATTTTGTGTTCGTTTGGGTAGGTAGTGTGTTTCTAGAAATTTGTCCATTTCCTGTAGGTCTTCAAATTTGTTGGAGTATAGTTTTTCATAGTTCTCTGTTATGATCCTTTTTATTTCAGTTGGACCTGTGGTAATGTCCCCCATTTCATTTCTTATTTGGGTTATTTGCATCCTCTCCTGTTTTTCCTTTGTCAGTTTGGCCTGTGGGTTGTCGATTTGGTTGATCCTTTCAAAGAACCTACTTTTGGTTTTGTTGATTCTTTCTATTTTTTTTCCATTCTCTATTTCATTTTTTCTGCTCTGATCTTTATTATTTCCTTTCTTCTGGTGGCTGTGGGCTTCTTTTGCTGTCCTCTTTCTATTTGTTTGAGTTTGTAGCTAATGTTTTGGTTTCGTCCCTGACTTCTTTTTTGATGTGTGCATCTATTGCTATAAATTGACCTCTGAGCACTGCCTTTGTGTGTCCCAACAGTTTTGGTATGACGTGCTTTCATTCTCATTTGATTCTGGGAATTTTTTTACTCCATCTTTGATTTCTCTTATGATCCAGTGGTTTTTAAACAGAGTGTTATACAGTTTCCATGTAATTGATTTTTTTTTTCCTTTCTCTTCCTGTTACTAATTTATACTTTGATGGCACTGTGATCAGAGAAGATACTTTGTATTATCTCAATGTTTTGGATTTTGTTGAGGGTTGTTTGTAGCCTAAGATGTGGCCTATTCTGGAAAAGTTCCATGTGCATTGGAAAAGAATGTGTACTTTGCTGCTGTTGGGTGGAGTGCTCTATATATGTCTGTGAGGTCAAGTTGGCTGATTGTGGCCTTTAGATCTTCTGCATTTTTGTTGACTTTCTTTCTAAATGTTCTGCCCTTACTGAGCATGGTGTGTTGAAGTCTCCTACTGTTATTGTGGAACTTTCAATTTCTCTTTTCAATGCTGTTAGGGTTTGTTTCATGTATTTTGGAGCCCTGTCATTGGGTGCTTAGATATTTATTATGGTTATGTCTTCATGATGGATCATCCCTTTTATCATTATATAATGCCTTTCTTTGTATTTTATGGTGGATTTTGTTTTAAAGTCTATTTTATCTGAGATTAGTATTGCCACTCCTGCTCTTTTTTGGTAGCTGTTTGCTTGATACAATTTTTTCCATCCTCTGATTTTTAAGAAATTTATGTCTTTCTTTCTAAAGTGTGTCTCTTCAGAGTAGCAGGGATGCAGGGTCTGGGGACCATGCTTTCCGGGGACATCTATGTCCACTGGCATAACAAACCTTATTAAGAAAATGTTCTGCATCTTCCTTTGGTGAGTGGCGTCTGGGGTCTTAAAAGCTTGCAAGCGGCCATCTAAGATGCATCAATTGGTCCCAACCACTCGGAGTAAAGGAGAACGAAGAACACCAAAGACACAAGGAAAGTATTGGCCCAAGAGACAGAATGGGCCACATAAACCAGAGACTTCATCAGCCTGAGACCAGAAGAACTAGATGGTGCCCGGCTACCACCAATGAACATCCTGACAGGGAACACAACAGAGGGTCCCTGATGGAGCAGTAGAATGATGGGATGCAGAAGTCAAATTCCAGTAAGAAGACCAGACTTAATGGTCTGACTAAGACTGGAGGCGCCCCGGAAAGCATGGCCCCTGGTCTCTCCATCACCCCAGAACTAAAACAATTTCCGAAGGCAACTCTTCAAACAGGGATTGGACTGGACTGTGGGACATAAAGTGATACTTGTGAAGAATGTGCCTCTTAGACAAGTAGATATAAGAGACCAAAGGGGCGGCTTCTGTCCAGAGGTGAGAGGGGAAGGCAGAGTTAGGAGCTGGTTGAATGTTCATGGGGAATTGGGGTGGAGGGGAGGAGTGTGCTGTTGCAGAATGGGGTGAATGGTTGGGGTCTCATAACAATGTATGTTAAAAAAAAAAAAGATTCTGTATGGGAGACTAACTTGAAATGTAAACCTCATTTAATTACAACAATAAAAAAAAAAAACCCTAAAAAATAAAATAAAATGAAACCGACAGCATTTTGAAAAAATAAAAATAAAGTGTGTCTCTTGTAGACAGCATATTGATGGGTCCTGTTCTTTTTAATCTATTCTGTCACCCTCTGTCTCTTTATGGGTGCATTTAGGCCCTTTAGGTTCAGTGTAGTCATTGATAGGTGTGAGGTTGTTGCTGTTATTTTGTAGGTTTTGTGTGTGTGTGTGTGTGTCTGTGTGTGTGTGTGGTGCTGACAACTTCTTTGTTTCTCGTACTATCCTGCGCTGAATTCCTTTTGTTTGTGGGCTTTTTTTTTTTTTTTCCATTTCTTTTGTTTTGTAGATCTTGTGTTTACTGAGACTTTATGTTTTTCTTCTTTGTTTTGATGAGTAGGTGTGTTAACTTTCTTTGTGGTTACCTTGAAATTTACCCTTATTTTCCTAAATTTGAACCAGTCTTTTATTACTTGGTATTGCCTTGACTTCCTCTCCATTTAAAGTTCTATACCTACACCATTTGTTCCCTCTTTTATTGCTCTGACATTGTGGCCATTTACAGATTAACCTCTCTGGTTCCCTGTTGTAAATCTTTTACTTTTGATTAATCCTTGAGAGTTTACTACCTAGGTTGGTATCTGGCTGATGTGTTTGACGCTCAGGGTTCCAGGATTGACATTTGTCTATGTTTTACTTATTTTTTCAGGTCTTTGCTATGGAGGGATGGCGTGGTGCTTCTGTCTATAGCACCATGTTGGCTCCGCCTCTTGGCTCACATTTCTTATCTCTGTTCTGTTTTCTGTTCTCATAAATCTTCACAGCTAGTTGACAATTCATCCTCTGCAACTCTTTCATTTCAACCTAACACTTTAATCCATAATCACACAGCACTATTTTGAATGCCGTGCTGCCTACCTTTGTCCACTTTTCCCCTCATTGACTGTTCTTTTCCATCAACAGATTTACAACTACTGAGCTCTTTCCCCAGGAGCTACCTGGTGGAACAGTGGTTAAAGTGCTCATCTGCTATTCAAAAAGTTGGTGGTTTGAACACACCAGCCGCTCTGGGAGAAAGATGTGGTAGTCTGCTTCCGTGAAGATCACAGCCTTGGAAACCCTATCGGGCAGTTCTACTCTGTCCTATAGGGTCACCCGACAGCAGTGTTTTTGGTTTTTCTGTTTTTTTGGTGCTCTTCCCCACTTAACTCAGTGTACTGAGCCCAGTGACAGTTTTACTCCCCTCAGTTGTTGACTACTTCGTAGCCGCTTTTTCAAATGCCTTGGAATTATTTTTGTTCAAAAGAACAGTGTATGGGAAAGTTCTTGGAAGCATTTGAATTTTTGGAGCCCCAGGAACCGTCTCTCCTTCTCTTTCTGTCTGAGGCTTACCAATTGGTCAAATCATTCATTAGGCTCCAGAGGGCTAGAGAAGCCCTGGTAGAACCAGAGAATAGTATGTATTTAAAAGGTCCCTAACCACTCCAGGCATCCATAGAGGAAGTTGAGCCACACATTAAGGCCTGAAATGTTTGGGGAGGAGAGGTTGGGATTTATAGAATTATAGAATCTCAGAGATGAATTAATCTAGTTCAACAATGTCAATGTCAAACCTGTATTAGTGATTCCTTTAAAAAATATAATATTATTGTTTCCATAAACAAATTAAATAATACAGGATATATAATAAAGTTTATAAAAATTATCTACTGTTCAACCAACTAGATATGAGCATTGCCAATATTTTGGTAAACAATCTTCTGAACATTTCTCTTTTCCTATATTGACATTTAGATTATTTTACATAAATGAGTCCAGATTACACCTGCTATTTAGTAACTTGATTTTTTTTTAACTCAACGATACATTGTGGACATAATTCTTTTCAAAAGATGATTTGTGATGGAATTATAGTATACCATTGTTTATCTTTACTTTATATTGGTTGTCCTAAATTTTTCGAGTCACCCCTCTAGAAACCTTATGAAAGATATGGATCTCTCCTCAAAAAAGTGCCCCTGGGTAGTATAAACAGTTAATGCACTCGGCTGCTGACAGGTTGTAAGTTTGAGTCCACCAAGAGGTGCCTCGGAAGAAATGCCTGGTGCTCTACTTCCAAAAAATCAACACTGAAAAGCCTGTGGAGCACAGTTCAACTCTGACACACATGGGATCGGCGTGAGTTGGCGTCAACTCCGCTGCAACTGGTTTTTTGGAACACTCAAGGCACCAAGCAAGACAATATTTCAAATATCTGAATATTTATATAAACATTCAAATCAAACAATCTAAGAGCCTCGGCTGATATATTGTGGGAATTTTCTCCCCTTCTCTGGGGGTACCAGCATCTCACAATAAACTCAAAATACTAGGGATGCTCATTCTTTCCGGTACCTCAATTCTGCATATTATAAATTCAAGGAAAGAAAAGTAGAAAAGTGGCCAGTCCACCAAAAAGCTGCTGTTGCTCCTGAGATATTGCTGTTATTGCTTGGTGTTCTGGTGAACGCGGAAGGAGTCCAGGAGCCTGATGGAAGGCTCGTGCTGGGACCTGGCAGTCCAGAAACGCAGCCCAGCCCAGCCTTTGCCAGGTCAGGATTTCTCTGTAGTGATTGAGACTACTGATGTGCTACTATGGAAGTCAGATGATTCAGCACTCTTTGGTAGGCCTGGGCTCCCAACGTTGCTGCTCTTTAGTGTCATAGGTCTCTCACAGGCACTTCTGGCTGTGCACCTATAAAAGGGGTTGAGTCCAAACATCAACTATTCTGTGGAGTCCCCGGTGGTCATTCTTTCCAGGTGACCTGGATTGGAGCCTTGTTCATCCCGCATAGATTTCAGAGAGTAGAAAACCCCCCTTTCACCTTCCTTCTCTTTTTTATTGTGGTAAAATACACAGCACAAAAAAAATTTTCCAGGTTTTTTTATATGGAGAACATAAGGACTTTTGGGAAGGAGTTGAGCAAGTTTTCATAGGAGCCTGGAAGTTATCTCAGACGCAGAAGAGAACATCCGGACTCTGGGGCTTGATGCCTTATGTAACACCAGAACAGGAAGTGCTTTGAAAACCAGGGAAGCAAAATATTTGATAGGGCCAGAGGACCTGAAATGTATGGCCAAAAATAGCAGTAAGAGAAGTTAAACAAAAAAACAAAAACAAACAAATAACTATGGAAGCATTGTAAAGAAACTGATTAATTCTTCTGAGGGGAGCACCTAGAACTTGAGAAGCGATTACACATGAGGGGGCTATGGGTGAAGGAGTTTGCAAGCCTGGAAAGGGAGCAAGGGTTAGCTGTAAGACAAAGAGAATTGTACGAACAAAGATTCAGAAATAGAAGGTAAGTGATTTGGTGTGGCTGAAGCTTAGGGTGCCTGCGACGAGTAGGAGGTAGGGCTAGAAAGACAGATTGACCAAATTTTGAAGGCCCAAGAATATAACCACAGACCCTTAGAGACTCATTTTGAAAAACAACAACTGTGTGCAGATCCATGTCTGCCTAAAAACAAACACAGAAATTATTTACATATCAAGAGTTAAATATTAAAGTAAATCAAACACGAGTAAATGATATTTGAAATAAAGCAATCTCAACTTCCACTGAATATTCCTGAGCAATTAATGCCCTTATCACTCATCAAGCATTGCAGGGCAGTTTGGATATTATTTTACATGTACATATCTTATCTACGTAGCTGGGTTGTGAGCTTCCGGATCACAAGGATCCAGTCATGGATTTATTTCTAACTACTCAATACCTACTGTTTTTATGTAGCAAGTGTTATTTCAGTAGGGACAAAAACCAGTAGAGACCTAGGTTCCAAGTCCGAGGCTATTTCCTTAGGGATATACAAACCCTATTTTACCTGTTTGCAAAAGGTGGTTGCTAAAATCCTTTCCAGGTCTGAAATTATGATTCTGAGAAAGCATATCAATATGGTCTAGATTCCGGAGAACTAACGGAATATTGACAAAATAGTATATGACTTAATTTTTACCTGTCCTGAAAGAATAGTTGGATGTCAATATCCTGGTTGTGGCATTATACTTTTGCAAAATGTTATCACTGAGAGAAACTGGGAAAAATGCACAAGGGATTTCTCTGTATTATGATTATTATTAGTGAGATAAAATTCACACAACATAAAATTCACCACTTTAAGCATGTGGTGTGAGCTATACAATTCAGTAGCATTTAGTACATTCACAATGCTGTGCAACCATCACCACTGTTTAATTCCAGAATACTCTCCGAACCCTAAAAGGAAACTCCATACCCACTAAACAGTCACTCCCTCCTCTCCTCAGCCCCTGGCAACCACTAATCTGCTTTCTGTCTCCATAGATTGGCCTATTTGGAACATTTTATATAAATGGAATCATACACTATGTAGCCTTTTGTGACAGCCTCTTCTTTCACTCAGCATAACGTTTCCAAGGTTCATCCATGTTGTACCATTTATCAATGCTTCACTCTTTTTTTATGGCTGAATAATATTCCACTGCATGGATATACCACATTTTGTTTATCCACGCATCTGTTGATGGACATTTTGGTTCTTTCCACCTTTTGGCTCTTGAATAGTGCAGCTATAAATGTTCCTATACAAGTTTTAGTTTGAACACCTGTTTTCAATTCTTTTAGGTTTATACCTAGTAGTGTAATTGCTGAGTGTCTTACTTACCTAGTGCCGCTATAACAGAAATACCATGAGGGGATGGCTTTAACAAGCAGAAGTTTATTCTTTCACAGTTCAAGAGGCTAAAAGTCTGAATTCAGGGCACCAGCTCCCGGGAAAGGCTTTCTCTTTCTGTCAGTTCTGGGGGAAGGTCCTTGTCATCAATCTTCCCCTGGTCTAGAGGCTTCTCGGCAAAGGGACCTCAGGTGCAAAGTACGTGCTCCGCTCCTGGCACTTCTTTCTGGATGGTACAAGGTCCCTCTCCTCTCTGCTTGATTCTCTCTTTTACATCTCAAAAGCGATTGACTCAAGATACAACCTAATCCTGTAGATTGAGTCCTACCTCATTAACATGACTGCCTCTAATCCTGTCTCACTAACATCATAGAGGTTAGGATTTTTATAGTTGTTGTTAGGTGCTCTGGAGTCGGTTCCGACCCATAGCGACCCTATGTACAACAGAACAAAACACTGCCCAGTCCTGCATCATCCTCACAATTGTTGTTATGCTTGAGCGCATTGTTGCAGCCACGGTGTCAATCCATCTTGTTGAGGGTCTTCCTCTTTTTTTTTGCTGAACCTCGACTTTATCAAGCATGATGTCCTTCTCCAGGGACTGATCCCTCCTGATAACATGCCCAAAGTATGTGAGATGTAGTATCACCATCCTTGCTTCTAAGCAGCATTCTGGTTGTACTTCTTTCAAGACAGATTTGTTCGTTCTTTTGGCAGTCCATGGTATATTCAGTATTCTTCGCTGACACCATAATTCGAAGGCATCAATTCTTCTCCGGTCTTCCTTACTCATCGTCCAGCTTTCGCATGCAAATGAGGCGATTGAAAACACCATGGCTTGGGTCAGGGGCACCTTAGTCTTGAAGGTGACGTCTTTGCTTTTCAACGCTTTAAAGAGGTCATTTGCAGTAGATTTGCCCAATGCGATGCGTCTTTTGATTTCTTGACTGCTGCTTTCATGGGTGTTGATTGTGGCTCCAAGTAAAATGAAATCCTTAACAACTTCAATCTTTTCTCTGTTTATCATGATGCTGCTTATTGGTCCAGCTGTGAGGATTTTTGTTTTCTTTATGTTGAGGTGTAATCCATACTGAAGGCTGTGGTCTTTGATCTTCATCAGTAAGTGCTTCAAGTCCTCTTCACTTTCAGCAAGCAAGGTTGTGTCATCTGCATATCGCAGGTTGTTAATGAGTCTTCCTCCAATCCCGATGCCCCATTCTTCTTCATATAGTTCAGCTTCTTGGATTATTTGTTCAGCATACGGACTGAATAAGTATGGTGAAATGACACAACCCTGACGCACACCTTTCCTGACTTTAAACCATGCAGTATGCCCTTGTTCTGTTTGAACCACTGCCTCTTGATCTATGTACAGGTTCCTCATGAGCACAATCAAGTGGTCTGGAATTCCCATTCGTTGCAATGTTATCCATAATTTGTTATGATCCACACAGTCGAATGCCTTGGCATAGTCAATAAAACACAGGTAAACATCTTTCTGGTATTCTCTGCTTTCAGCCTGGATCCATCTGACATCAGCAATGATATCTCTGCTTCTACGTCCTCTTCTGAATCTGGCTTGAATTTCCGGCAGTTCCTTGTCGATATACTGCTGCAGCCGCTTTTGAATGATCTTGAGCAAAATTTTACTTGTGTTTGAAATTAATGATGTTGTTTGATAATTTCCATATTCGGTTGGATCACATTTCTTGGGAATAGGCATAAATATGAATCTCTTCCAGTCGGTTGGCCAGGTAGCTTGTCTTCCAAATTTCTTGGCATAGAACGAGTGGGCACGTCCAGTGCTGCATCCGTTTGCTGAAACATCTCAACTGGTATTCCGTCAATTCCTGGAGCCTTGTTTTTTGCCAATGCCTTCAGTGCAGGCAGGACTTCTCCCTTCGGTACTATCGGTTCCTGATCATACGTTACCTCCCGAAATGGTTGAACGTCGACCAGTTCCTTTTGCTATAGTGACTCTGTGTATTCCTTCTATCTTCTTTTAATGCTTCTTGCATTGTTTAATATTTTCCCTGTAGAATCCTTCACTATTGCAACTCGAAGGCTTGAATTTTTTCTTCAGTTCTTTCAGCTTGAGAAATGCTGAGCGTGTTCTTCCCTTTCAGTTTTCTACCTCCAGGTCTTTGTACGTGTCATTATACTACTTTACCTTGTCTTCTCGAGCCACCCTTTGAAATCTTCTATTCAGCTCTTTTACTTCATCATTTCTTCCTTTCGCTTTAGCTACTCCACTTTTAAGAGCAAGTTTCAGAGTCTCTTCTGACATCCATTTTTGTCTTGTCTTTCTTTTCTATCTTTTTAATGACCTCTTGCTTTCTTCATGTATGATGTCCTTGATGTCAGTCCACAACTCGTCTGGTCTTCGGTCATTAGTGTTCAATGCATCAAATCTATTCTTGAGATGGTCTCTAAATTCAGATGGGATATACTCAAGGTCTTACTTTGGCTCTCGTGGACTTGTTCTAATTTTCTTCAGCTTCAGCGTGAACTTGCATATGAGCAATTGATGGCCTGTTCCACAGTCAGCCCCTGGCCTTGTTCTGATGATATTGAGCTTTTCCATCGTCTCTTTCCACAGATGTAGTCAATTTGATTGCTGTGTATTCCATCCGGCGAGGTCCACATACATAGTGGTGAAAAGAGGTATTTACAATGAAGAAGTCGTTGGTCTTGCAAAATTCTATCATGCAGTCTCAGGCATCGTTTCTGTCACCAAGGCCACATTTTCCAACTACCAGTCCTTCTTCTTTGTCTACAACTTTCGCATCCCAATCACCAGTAATTATCAATGCATCCTGATTGCATGTTTGATCAATTTCAGACTGCAGAAGTTGGTAAAAATCTTCAGTATCTTCATCTTTGGCCTTAGTGATTGGTGCATAAATTTGAATGATAGTCGTATTAACTGGTCTATCGTGTAGGCGTATGGATATTATCTTATTACTGACCGCATTGTACTTCAGGATAGATCTTGAAATGTTCTTTTTGACGATGAATGCAATGCCATTCCTCTTCAATTTGTCATTCCCAGCATAGTAGACCGTATATGATTGTCTGATTCACAATGGCCAATACCAGTCCGTTTCAGCTCACTAATGGCTAGGATATCGATTTTTATGCGTTCCAATTTATTTTTTGACGGTTTCCAATTTTCCTAGATTCATACTTCGTACATTCCACTTTCCGATTATTAATGGATGCTTGCAGCTGTTTCTTCTCATTTTGAGTCGTGCCACATCAGCAAATGAAGGCCCTGAAAGCTTGACTCCATTAAGGTCAACTCTACTTTGAGGAGGCAGCTCTTCCCCAGTCGTATTTTGAGTGCCTTCCAACCTGAGGGGCTCATCTTCCGGCACTGTATCAGACAATGTTCCACTGCTGTTCACAAGGTTTTCACTCGATAATTCTTTTCAGAAGTAGACCGCCGGGCCCTGTCCGCCATGGGTGACCCTACTGGCATTTGAATGCCGGTGGCATGGCTTCCAGCATCACAGCAACACGCAAGCCCCCACGGTACGACAAACTGACAGACGCGTGGGTTTTTTTTTAATTTTTTTTTTATGGTAGTGGTCTCATATAATATTTGTCCTTTTGTGATTGACTTATTTCACTCAGCATAATGCCCTCCAGATTCATTCATGTTGTAAGATGCTTCGCAGATTCATCATTGTTCTTTATCGTTGCGTAGTATTCCATTGTGTGTATGTACCATAGTTTGTTTATCTATTCATCTGTTGATGGGCACCTAGGTTGTTTCCATCTTTTTGCTGTTGTGAACAATGCTGCAGTGAACATGGGTGTGCATACGTCTATTCGTGTGACGGCTCTTATTTCTCTAGAATATATTCCTAGGATGGTTTTGGCACCCTTGTTGAAAATTTATTGGTTATAGACTTGTAGATTTATTTCTGGACTATCAATTCTATTCAATTGACATATGTTTATCCTTATTCCAGGACAACACTGTTTTAATGTGTAGCTTTGTAGTAAGTTTTGAAATTGGGAAGCATGAGGCCTCCAAATTTATTGTTTTTCAAGATTGCTTTGGCTATTTGGAGGTCCATGCAATTCCATGTGAGATGTAGGATCAGCTTTTCCAGTTCTTCAAAAAAGTTCGCTGGAATTTTGATAGGAGTTGCGTTGAATCTGTCGATTTCTGTGAAGTTTTCTAATCCATGAACACAGGATGTCTTGCATGTATTTAAGTCTTCTTTAATATTTTTTCAGCAACATTTTGTTGTTTTTTGTGTGTGTGTGTGTGTTAAAGTCTTTCCCTCCTTGGTTAATTTTACTCCTAAGTATTTTATTCTTTCATGCTCTTATAAATGTAATTGTTTTCTTAATTAATTTTCATACTGTTAGTTGCTAGTATATAGAAACAAATCGGATATTTTGTGTAGATCTTGTACCTTGCAACTATGCTGAAAGTATTTATTAGCTCCAGTAGTTTTTGTGGATTCTTTAGGATTTTCTGTGGCACATCATGTAATATGTAAACAGGGATCATTTTACTTCTTCCTTTCCAATCTGGATCTCATTTACTTATTTTTACTGCCTAATTGCTCTGACTAAGGAGCCCTGCTGGCGTAGTGGTGAAGCACTCAGCTGAGAACCGCACGGTCAGCAGTTTGAACCCACAGCTGGTCAGTGGGAGAAAGACGTGGCAGTCTGCTTCTGTAAAGATTGTGGTTGTTGTTAGGTGCCGTCGAGTTGGTTCCGACTCATAGAGACCCTATGTACAACAGAACGAAACACTGCCTGGTCCTGCGCCGTCCTCACAGTCGTTGTTATGCTTGAGCCCATTGCTGCGGCCACTGTGTTAATCCATCTCCTTCAGGGTTTTCCTCTTTTTCACTGAACCTCTACTTTACCAAGCTTGATGTCCTTCTCCAGGGACTGATCCCTCCTGATAACATGTCCAAAGTATGTGAGACAAAGTCTCACATCCTTGAGCATTCTGGCTGTACTTCTTCCAAGACAGATTTGTTCTTTCTTCTCGAAGCCCATGGTATATTCAATATTCTTTGCCAACACCACAATTCAAAGGCATCAGTTCTTCTTCGGTCTTCCTTATTCATCGTCCAGTTTTCACATGCATATGAGGCGATTGAAAACACCCTGGCTTGGGTCAAGCCCACGTTAGTCCTCAAAGTGACATCTTCGCTTTTTAACAATTTAAAGAGGTTTTTTGCAACCTTGGAAACCCTATGAGGCGGTTCTACTCTGTCCTATAGGGTCGCCATGGATCGGAATCAACTGGATGGCAATGGGTTTGGTTTGGTTTGGAATTGCTCTGAGTAGGACTTCCAGCTGGACCAATAAGCAACATCATGATAAACGGAGAAAAGATTGAAGTTGTCAAGGATTTTGTTTTGCTTGTATCCACAATCAACGCCCATGGAAGCAGCAGTCAAGAAATCAGACGACACACTGCATTGGGCAAATCTGCTGCAAGAAATCTCTTGAAAGTGTTAAAAAGCAAAGATGTCACTTTAAGGACTAATGTGTGCTTGACCCAAGCCATGGTGTTTTCCATCGCCTCACGTGCATGTGAAAGCTGGACAATGAATAAGGAAGACCGAAGAACTGATGCCTTTGAATCGTGGTGTTGGCAAAGAATATTGAATATACCGTGGGCTTCGAGAAGAAAGAACAAATCTATCCTGGAAGAAGTACAGCCAGAATGCCCATCAGAAGCAAGGATGGCGACACTTCATCTCACATACTTTGGACATGTTATCAGGAGGGACCAGTCCCTGGAGAAGGACATCAAGCTTGGTAAAGTAGAGTTTCAGCGAAAAAGAGGAAGACCCTCAATGAGTGGATTGACACAGTGGCTGCCACAATGGGCTCAAACATACCAATGTTGTGAGGATGGTGCGCAGGACCGGGCAGTGTTTCGTTCTGTTGTACATAGGGTCGCTGTGAGTCGGAATCGACTTGAGGGCACCTAACAAAAAACAGGAGGACTTCCACTATGATGTTGAGTAGAAGTGGTGAAAGTGGGCATCCTTGTCTGGTTCCTCATCTTAGAGGGAAGGCTTTCAGGCTGTGATCACTGAGTATGATGGTAGCCGTGAACTTTTCATAAAAGCACTTATTATATTGAGGAAGTTCCCTTCCGGTTCTAGTTTGTTGAGTGTTTCCGTCAAATGCTTTTCGTGCGTCATTTGAGATAATCTTGCGCGTTTTTTTTTTTTTTTTCCTTCATTCTATTAGTATGGTATATTAAGTTGATTGATTTTCTTATGTTGAAGCACCTTGAATTCCTGGGGTAAATTTTACTTAGTTATGGGTGTATAATTATTTTTAACATGCTGTTGGTTTTGGTTTGCTTATACTTTGTTGAGGATTTTTACATCTATGTTCCTAAGGGATATTGATCCATAATCTTTCCTGTGATGTCTTTGTTTGGCTTAGTATCGGATAATGCTAGTCCCATAAAATGAGTTAGGAAGTGTCCCTTCCTCTGTTATTTTTTGGAAAAGTTTGAGAAAATTTTACATTAAGTCTTCTTTAAATGTTTGTTAGAATTCACCACTGAAGCCATATTGTAATGGCTTTTATTTAGATTTTATAAGTCTGTCCAGATTTTCTATTTCTTCTTGAGTCAGTTTTGGTAGTTCGTGTGTTTCTAGGAATTTGTCCATTTAGTCTAGGGTATTTAATTTTTGGTGTACAATTGTTCATAGTATTCTCTTATAATCCTTTTTATTTCTGTAAGGTTAGTAGTGATGTCCCACTTTCATTCCTGATTTTAGTAATTTGAGTCTTCTTTTTTTCTTGGTCAGTCTTTCTAAATATTTGTCCATTTTGTTTATCCTTTTGAAGAACTAACTTTTGGTTTCATTGATTTCCTCTATTGTTTTTCTATTCTCTATTTCATTTATCTCCACTTTAATCCTCGTTATTTCTTTCCTTCTGTTATCTTTGGGTTTCAGTTTGCTCTTCCTTTTCTAGTTCCTTAGGGTGTAAAGTTAGGCCATTGGTTCGAGATCTTTCTTTTTTAATGTAGGCTTTTATAGTTACAACTTTCCCTCAGAGCACTACTTTCACTGGCATAAGTTTTGGTATGTTGTATTTTTGTTTTCATTCATCTCAAAGTATTTTCTAATTTCCCTTGTGATTTCTTCTATGACCCATTGGTTAAGAGCGTGTTGTTTATTTTCCACATATTTGTGAATGTTGGTTTTCCTTATGTTAGTGATTTCTAGTTTCATTCCGTTGTTTTCAAAGAAGAGACTTTGTATAATTTCCATCATTTAAAAGTATTGAGACTGGTTTTGTGGCCTACCCATGTGGTCTCTCCTGGAGAATGTTCCATGTGCTCTTGAGAAGAGTATATATGCTGTTGTTGTTGGATGAAGTTTTCTACTGATGTCTGTTAGGTTTGGTTTGTTTATAGTGTTGTTTAAGTCTCCTTTTTTTAATTTATCTTCTGGTTAGTTGCTCTATTATTTTAAGCAGTGTATTAAAGTTTCCAACTACTATTGTTGAAATGTCTATTTCCCCTGCATTTCTGTCAGTTTTTATTTCAGGTATTTTGGGGCTCTGTAATTAACTGCATGTGTGTTTATAATTGTCCTATAATCCTGAAGGATTGACTCTTTTATCATTAGAAATTATCTCTCTTTAGCTATAGTAACACATTTTGTTTTAAAGTCTATTTTGAAATATATTAGTATAATTACTTCAGCTGTCCTGTGGTTGCTGTTTGCATGATATGTCTTTTTCCATTTGATCGACCTGTGTCTTTGAATCTAAAATGTGTCTCCTGTAGACAACATATAGTTTAATCATTTTTTATTAGTTTGTTTAATCTATTTACATTTGATGGTATTATTGATATAGTTGGATTTGTTCTGCCATTTTACATTTTGTTTTCTGTAAGTCTTATGAGATTTTGGAGTCCTTGGGTGGTATAAATATTTAACACGTTTGGCTGTTTTTCAGCAGGTTGGTGATTGAAACCCACCCAGAGGATCTTCAGAAGAAAGACTTAGTGATCTGCTTTCAAAAGGTTACAGTTTTGAAAACCTTATCTATGGAGCACAGTTCTACTCTGACACATATGGAATTGCCATGAGTCAGAATTGACTTGATGGCAACAGGTTTGTTTTGTGTCTCTCCTTTACTACGTTCTTTTATATTGAGTGAATATTTTATAATGTAGTATTTTAATTTCATTAACGATTTTTTTTCACTATATATATGTACTATTTATTTTGTTTTCGGTGAAGGTTTACACAGCAGTTTAGGTTCCCGTTCAGTAATTTCTACACAAATTGTTCAGCGACATTGGTTACATTCTTCACAATGTGGGAACAGTTTCATTATTTCTCTTCTGGTTGTCCTGTTTCCATTAATCTAGTCTCCCTGCCCCCTTAAATTCTCATTTTTGTTTTAAAGTAATTGTTGACCATTTGGTCTCATATAGATGATTTTTTTTGGAGGAGCACAGTATTCTTTATTTTGTGAGCCAATCTGCTATTTAACTAAAAGGCAATCTTGGGCTAGTTTCATTTCAAGGTTTAGAGCGTATCTCAGGGCAGTAGTGTCGGGGAGTCCTCCAGTCTCAACCAGTCCAATAAGTCTATTTTTTGTTTTGTTTTGTTTTAGGAATTTGAGGTTCTATTTCACTTTTTTTTCTCCCATTCTATCAGGGTCCATCTATTATTGGACATAGATTCTTGGCTGACTGCTTTTTCTTTGAGCACTTTGAATATGCAATCCTACTATCTTATGGCCTCCATTGTTTCTGCTGAGAAGTAAGCGGTTAATGTTATTGGGGTTCCCTTGTAAGTGATGCGTTGTTTTTCTTTTGCTACTTTCAAGATTTTCTCCTTGTCTTGGACTTTCAGCATTTTTACTATGATGTGTCTGTTTGGGGGTCTCTGTGTTTATCATACTTGGCATTCATTAAGCTTCCTGTATGTGGAGGCTATTGTTTTTCAAAACATTTGAAAAGTTTTCAACCATTATTGCTTCAAATATTTTTTTCTTCTCCTTTCTTCTCATTCTTATACTCCTATTACACATATGTTCCTGCACTTAATGGTGTTTCACACTTCTCTGAAGCTCTGTTTATTTTTCTTCATTCTTTTTTTAATCTCTGTTCTTTGACTTGTATAATCTCTATCGATCTAGTATCAAGTTTGCTAACTCTTACCTCTGCCAGTTTAAGTCTACTGTTGAGTCCTTCTAGTGGATTTTTGTTTCAATTACTGTACTTTTTCAACTCCCAAATTTCCATTTGGTTTATTCTTATAATGTCTATCTTTAGATTATCTTTAGATTAATATTCTATTTTATGTGACGTTG
>JASCZL010000033.1:0-44671 GCA_030035585.1 Dugong dugon
AACCTAACAGTTACAGTTGGCATTATTATCCCTAGAGAAGGAATGCAAGCTTAGAGAGTGAATTGACCTGTTCAAGTTCATACAACTAAGTGGTAGAATCAGACAACGAACATGGGAAAATTAAAGCTATAATGGACTTATCTGTAAGAGGCACCCTTAGGCCCCATTTCCATGAAGCAGAAGAGCATTCAAGAATAAGAATTTCTTTGTGCCAGCATTCTTTTTCCTTAAAGCCCTTTAGGGGCCACAAAGCTTGAGGTGCAACCCAAGTTCTGTCTTGAGAAGAGGAACACTTCACTGAATATATGGTCCTGATTGTGGTGACATCATTCTCTCACTTCTACAGGCTACTTGTTTAAACAGGATTGGATCCTCTCATCTCTCTACTCTTATGTCCCTATGCCCAACCTCATTAGAATTGTACGATGTAGTTCTGTACTGATATTAATATTGATACAGCCTTTAGATTTAAAATGCACTTCCATGTAAATAATTATTTGATCTCACAATAACCCTAAGGAAAGAAGGACAAGTATTATCATGATCATTTTATCATAACAATAGAAAATAAAACTGAACCTAAAAGAGTTTGAGTGAATCGCCCAGAGTCATAATTTGACTATTAGAGACAGACCTTGAACTACTCTTCTAGCTTACAGTTTAATGTTCTTAAGGCAGACTTTACTGCAATAGATAAAAGGAAATTAGATAACCATTTATGTTGAATATGCCAAATAATTTGCAATTTTCAACACTTTTCAATTTATTATCTCCTATAATTTAGTCTCTTTTCCTTTAGCTATACAAATGCCTTCTGGGATTCTCTACTAAGAACAGTTATTTGTTTGTAAGTTTTGATTAACTTCAGACAATTCTTCTGTCTTTGGACTCTCCTAGTTTCTAAGTCAGAAAAAACTAAACATTTCTCTGGTTTAAGTTTTATAGTCTACTCTCAATGTTTCCTGTGTGGCCGGAAAATTCCACTGCATACAATGATTTCTAAAAGGAAACTGCTAAAGCTTTGTCTAGGAAATTCTATCAAGCAGTGAATATTTAAAAACCAATTCAGTAAATGGATCCAAACAATGGATTTTAAACAACTATGTTGGAAATTTTCTGTTTTTGTTAAACTGACACTCACATTTGAGATGTGCTAATGGATACCATATGTATCCCTCAAATCTTCACCGTGTTAATTACTGATAAAATGAACTTCAAGATTGTAATATTGTTGAAATATCAGAAAAATCTATATCTCTAAATGTGTAATCACTTATTCATTTGAATACTCTTCATTTAGCATATATCTAATGTCTGCAAGCACTGACCTATTATTTCTCTTACAAATTTGATTCTGTATACTATTGTTGTTGTTAGGTGCCATTGAATTGGTTCCGACTCACAGCAACCCAGTGTACAACAGAACGAAACACTGCCCAGTCCTGTACCAATCTCATGATCATTGTTGTGCTTGAGCCCATTGTTTCAGCCACTGCATCAATCCATCTCCTGGAGGGTCTTCCTCTTTTTCTCTGACCCTCAACTTTACCAATATGATGTCCTTCTCCAGTGACTGATCCCTCCTGATAACATGTACAAAGTATGTGAGACAAAGTCTCGCCATCCTTGATTCTTAAGAGTATTCAAGACGGATTTGTTCGTTCTTTTGGCAGTCCATAGTATATTCAGTATTCTTTGCCAACAGCGTAATTCAAAAGCATTGATTCTTCTTCAGTCTTCCTTATTCATTGTCCATTTTGCATGCATATGAGGCAATTGATAACACCATGGCTTGGGTCAGGCACACCTTAGTCCTTAAAGTGACATCTTTGCTTTTTAACACTTTAAAGAGATCTTTTGCAGCAGATTTGCCCAATGCAATGCATTGTTTGATTTCTTGACTGCTGCTTTCATAGGTGTTGATTGTGGATCCAAGTAAAATGAAATCCTTGACAACTTCAGTCTTTTCTCCTTTATCATGATGTTGCTTCTTGGTCCAGTTGTGAGGATTTTCATTTTCTTTATGTTGAGGTGTAAACCATACTGAAGGCTGTGGTCTTAGATCTTCGTCAGGAAGTTCTCTTCACCCTCAGCAAGCAAGGTTGTGTTATCTGCATAATGCAGGTTGTTAATGAGTCTTCCTTCAATCCTGATGCCCCATTCTTTTCCATATAGTACAGCTTCAGGGATTATTTGCTCAGCATAGAGGTTGAATAAGCATGGTGAAAGGATACAACCCTGACACACACCTTTTCTGACTTTGAACCACACGGTATTCCCTTGTTCTGTTCAAATGACTGCCTCTTGGTCCGTGTACAGGTTTCCCATTAGAACAATTAAGTGTTCTGGAATTCCCATTATTTGCAATGTTATCCATAATTTGTTATGATCCACACAGTCGAATGCCTTTGCATAGTCAACAAAACACAGGTAAACATCTTTCTGGTATTCTCTGTTTTCAACCATGATCTACCTGACAAGCAATGATAACCCTGGTTCCACGTCCTCTTCTAAACCTGGCTTGAATTTCTGGCATTACCTTGTCAATGTACTGCTGCAGCAAATAATTATTTGATGCTGTATAGTGTTCCAAAAACTAAAAATCTATGTTTTTATAAAATTGAACATAAAAAGACTATTAAAAATGGCAAAACCATAATGATTATTTTAAATACCTACAGGTATGAATGTGTACTTCTCTATACACCAAAGCTAACATTAAAAATGATGCAAATTTCCATGGAGCAGTTGTTCTCCATGCTAAGAAAATATACCCATATGAAATGAAGTTTTCAAGCATGGCCTCGTCCTCATTGACACTCTGATATAACCCACTAAATTAGAGCATCCCAAGTAAATATTGAGATGACATTTACTGAAATGACATTAATATATAAAACTTGTGCAGCCCAAATATATAGGGACATTTAAATATTTCATTTCTGGGTATCAACTCTTATTACTACTTTAGTATTAAAACCAGCTGTAATTCAATATGATTTTAATATATTAGCAATACATCCTAAATACAATAGTATGGTAATATGCTCTTTTTTATAATTACTGTGAAAAAAACTTGGTAATGTGATAAGGGCAGGTTCATAGAAGTGGCTTTATGATCAAAACACCAGTTACGCGAATGTAGAATTAAAAATAATTATGAATTGCCAGTCATGGCAGAAACACATTTTCTTCTATGGAAAATTAAATCCTAATTCAAGATACTGTAAAATTTTTCTGTTGCTATTTCTTACATCATCCAATAAAATATAGAGAACTATCAGTGTTATTGTGTAATGTGTCTAGTTTGGTAAATCAGAACCATTAGGCTGAATATGTAAATTATTTCTCATTAATTCTAAAGGTAATATTTAACAACACAGAGAAATGCTATTATATCTTAGTGGCATCTTAATTAAGGGACCTTATTTTTAATAATGTTGAAAATCAAATATAAAATGCAGTGAGACAGACTGAGAATGGTGAATAAAAATAAATGACAAGCAATGTTGGATTTTGTGGTAGTATATTATTTTTGGAGCCCTGGTGGTGAAGTGGTTCAGAGCTCTGCTGCTAACCAAAATGTTGGCAGTTCAAACCCACTAGCCACTCTTTGGAAACCCTATGGGGCACTGCTACACTGTCCCATCTGTTTGCTATGAGTCAGAATCGACTCGATGGTGATGGGTTTTTTGGCTTTTTTTAATATTATTTTTAGTTATGTTTGCTGAATTTCTTCATGATTTATGATAAATGAAAAGAAGACAGAGAAGATAGATTAAAATTTATTGTCAGGAAACAAAAAAGTTTCCATATTATATTAAAACCACATCTATGTGATGCCAAAAGAATTTATTATTTAGCCTATTTAGTTAGCAACCAAAATTTTTCCACAGGAAAAGTATCATTATTTGTAAGAATTTAGGATGAAATTAGCAAAGCAATTTAATCAGATAATGAATAAGATAACAATTTTATCAGACACAATATCAACACAATGGGTCACTTTAGATATACAGTAAATCATTTAAACAAGACAAAAATAAAATTGCATCAATGAGGAAAAATTACTTAAGTAACAGAGCTATTTGTACGTTTCAATTATTTATCTTTGCACTATTTAGCATCAGAAATCCAAGAGGAATGTTGGGATGGATATACACTACCCTTTTAAAATACTGAATTTACAATATCATTATTTTAAAGCATAATGAAAACTTGGACAAATTTCAGTTCCTGATTTTACATGGACTTTGTCTCCAAAACAATAGCAGATGGTTAAGAATTATAACAAGATAACTATTTTTCAGATCTGTGCAAAACTTTACTTGTATAATTAAATATATTACTTATAATTAGGTAAAAATTATCTAATAAAAGTAGATAATAAATAAAATTAGATAACCCATAAAAACCCATTGCCACCTGAGTTGATTCCATCTCAGAGCGAGTCTATAGGACAAAGTAGAACTGCCCTATAGGGTTTTGAAGGAGTAGCTGGTGGATTTGAACTGCTGACTTTTATGGTTAGTAGCCGAGCTCTTAACCTCTGAGCCAGCAGGGCTCCAAAATTAGATAAGAATTCTTAATTGTGGTTCTTTTATTTTAAGGAGAAGTTTTTTTTTTTTTTCCCCCCCCTGGGTATTCGGCCATACTCTCAGGGTTTCTCCAGTCTCTGTCAGACCAGTTAAGTCTAGTCTTTTTTTGTGAGTTCGAATTTTGTTGATTTATCTTCAGCTCTGTCTGAGACTCTACTGTGATCCCTGTGAGAGCAGTTGTGGTGGTAACCAGGTATCATCTAGTCGTGCTGGACTCAGTCTGGTGGAGTTGTGGTCCATTATAAGGAGAGATTATTTTTAATTATGAAAAAATGGCAAAAAAATAAAAACACAGAAATAATACAGCAGATACTTCATGACTCCCCCACCAGATTCTAAAAATATAGGAACACTTATTTAGATTTTGCTTTAGATATAGTTTTTTTTTAATTTACTAAAATATCTGAAACAATGCTTTCATTTGTTTTTATTTAACATTCTTTTCCATCCTTTCTAACTACCAGGAGATAATGTCTACTGTTACTATATATGTGGTTTAACATTTTTACTAAATATGGATATACTCATAACACTATCAAACATGGCTTTATTTGTTAAAAAAATTTACATGAACATAAACTTAAGCAAATTGCTTTTTCTCACTTTCCACTATATTTTTGAGATTTTGATGTAGGAAAGCTTACCATTGGATGAATACACTAGAATCTATATATCTAGTCTTTGTTGAAAATTTTGGTCATTTCAGATTTATTACTCTTGCTATCAATGTTTTGCCTAATAATTTCCTTGTATACATCCCCACATGGCTGTGAGCAAGATAATCTCTAGATGCAGAATCACTGGATTAAAGGGTATACACCAACTCAGTTTCTATTAGTATTTTCCAAAGTGCTGTCCAAAATACTTGAACTAATTTTCAATGCCACCATTCTTCTTTATATTTTGCTCGTGAACAACTAATTCAGAAAAGAGACAGCAAGAAACTCAATAAATAAAAGATGCTCAACCTTACTAGAAGTCAGGAAATAAAATTATAATGAGACAATATCTCAAACCTATTCATTAGGTGATATTCAAAATAATTCAATGATTGAATAAAATTATTTAATAATTTAAATAATTTAAATCATATATTTTGCTCCTACCATGTGCCTGTCAGTTTGTCACACTGTGGTGGCTTGTGTTGCTGTGATACTGAAAGCTTTGGCACCGGTATTTCAAATGCCAGCAGGGTCACCTGAGTGGACAGGTTATAGCTGAGTTTCTACTCTAAGACAGACTAGGAAGAAGCGCCTGTCAGTCTACTTCTGAAGAAATTGGCTAGTGAAAACCTTATGAATAGCAGCAGAAAATTGTCTGATATAGTGCCAGAAAATGAGCCTCTCAGGTTGGAAGGCACTCAAAATCCGATGAGGGAAGAGCTGCCTCCTCAAAGTAGAGTCGACATTAATGACATAGATGGAGTCAAGCTTTTTGGACCTTCATTTGCTGATACGGCACAACTCAAAATGAGAATAAACAGCTGCAAACATCCAGTAATAACTGGAATGTGGAATGTATGAAGTATGAATCTAGGAAAACTGAAAGTCGTCAAAAATGAAATGGACCACATAAAGATCTATATCCTAGGCATTAGTGAGCTGAAACGGACTGATATTGGCCATTCTGAATCAGACAATCACATGGTATACTATGCCAGGAAAGACAAGTTGAAGAGGAATGGCATCACATTCATCATCAAAAAGAACATTTCAAGATCTATTCTGAAGTATAACTTTGTCAGTGATAGTATAATATCCATATGCCTACAAGGAAGACCAGTTAATATGACTATTATTTTAATTTTACACACCAACCACTAAGGCCAAAGATGAAGAAATTGAAGATTTTTACCAACTTCTGCAGTTGGAAATTGATTGAACATGCAATCAGGATGGGTTGATAATTACTGGCCATTGGAATGCAAATGTTGGAAACAAAGAAGAAGGATTATCAGTTGGAAAACACTGCCTTGGTGATAGAAACATCGCATGATAGAATTTTGTAAGACCAACAACTTCTTCACTGCAAATACCGTTTTTCAAGAACATAAACAGCAACTATACACATGGATCTCTCGAGATGGAATACACAGGAATCAAATCGACTAGATCCGTCAAAAGAGACAATGGAAAACTCAATATTATCAGTCAGAACAAAGCCAAGGGCTGACTGTGGAACAGACCAATTGTTCATATGCAAATTCAAGTTGAAGTTGAAGAAAATTAGAACAAGTCCACGAGAGCCAAAGTATGACCTTGAGTATGTCTCACCTGAAATTAGAAATCTTCTTAAGAGATGATTTCACGTATTAAACACTAATGACTGAAGACCAGATGAGATGTGGAATGACATCAAGGACATCATACATGAAGAAAGCAAAAGATCATTAAAAAGATAGGAAAGAAGAAGAGGCCAAAATGAATGTCAGAAGAGACTCTGAAAGTAACTTTTGAACATAGAGTAGCTAAAGTAAAAGGTAGAAATGATGAAGTAAAAGGGCTGAAGAGAAGATTTCAAAGACAAAGTAAATATTATAATGAAATGTGCAAAGACCTGGAGATAGAAAACCAAAAGGGAAGAACACGTTTGGCATTTCTCAAGCTGATAGAACTGAAGAGAAACTTCAAGCCTCAAGTTGCAATATGGCAGGATTCTATAAGGAAAATATTAAATGATGCAGGAAACATAAAAAGAAGATGGATGGAATACACAGAGTCACTGCACCAAAAAGAACTGGTCAACGTTCAACCATTTCAGGAGGTAGCTTATGACCAAGAATCGATGGTACTGAAGGAAGAGGTCCAAGCTGCACTGAAGGCATTGGTGAAAAACAAGGCTTCAGGAATTGACGGAACACCAACAGAGATGTTTCAATAAATGTATGCAGCACTGGAACCACTCACTGGTCTATGCTAAGAAATATGGAAGACAGCTACCTGGCCAACCGACTGGAGGAAATCCATATTTATGCCTATTCCCAAGAATGGTGATCCAACCGAATGCAGATTATATCTAACAATATCAGTATCATATGCAAGTAAAATTTTGCTGAAGATCATTCAGAAGCAGCTACTGTAATATGTCACCGACAGGGAACTTCCAGAAATTCAGGCTGGATTCAAAAGAGGACATGGAACCAGGGATATCATTGCTGATGTCCGATGGATCCCGGTTGAAAGCAGAGAATACCAGAAAGATGTTTACCTGTGTTTTATTGACTATGCGAAGGCATTTGACTGTGTGGATCATAACAAATTATGGATAACATTGTGAAGAATGGGAATTCCAGAACACTTAATTGTGCTCATGATGAACCTGTACATAGACCAAAAGACGGTTATTTGAACAGAACATGAGGATACTGCGTGGTTTAAAGTCAGGAAAGGTGTGCGTCACCATATTTATTCAATCTGCATGCTGAGCAAATCATCTGATATACCGGACTATATGAAGAAGAATGCAGCATCAGGATTGGAGGAAGACTCATTAATAACCTGTGTTATGCAGATGACACAACCTTGCTTGCTGAAAGTGAAAAGGACTTGAAGCACTTACTGATGAAGATCAAACACCACAGCCTTCAGTATGGATTACACCTCAACATAAAGAAAACAAAAATCCTCACAACTGGACGAAGAAGCAACATCATGATAAATGGAGAAAAGATTGAAGTTGTCAAGGATTTCATTTTACCTGGATCCACAATCAACACCTATGAAAGCAGCAGTCAAGAAATCAAACAATGCATTGCATTAGGCAAATCTGCTGCAAAAGATCTCTTTAAAGTGTTAAAAAGCAAAGATGTCACTTTAAGGACTAAGGTGTGCCTGACCCAAGCCATGGTGTTTTCAATTGACTTATATGCATGTGAAAGCTGGACAATGAATAAAGAAGACCAAAGAAGAATTGATGCCTTGGCATTATGGTGTTGGTGGAGAATATTGAACATACCATTGACTATTGGAAGAACAAATAAATCTGTCTTGGAAAAAGTACAAGCAGAATGCTCCTTAGAAGGAAGGATGGCGAGACTTTGTCTCACATACTTTGGACATGTTATCAGGAGGGACCATTCCCTGGAGAAGGACATCATGCTTGGTAAAGTAGAGGGTCAGCGAGAACGAGGAAGACCCTCAACGAATGGATTGACACAGTGGCTGCAACAAGGGGCTCAAGCATAACAAGAATTGTGAGGATGGCCCAGGATCAGGCAATGTTTCATTCTGCTGTACACAGGGATGCCATGAGTTGGAATTGACTCAAGGGCGCCTAACAACAACAACATATTTTGCTCATCTGAGTTTTATATAGGTTTCTTTTTGGAGGGTTTATAGAAGTTCTTAGGTATTCATAGAAGTTCTATTAATATTCTCGATATTAACATTTTGTCGTATGTACTTACTCATTCAATGAACATTTGTTATTTGCTTTCTACATTCCATACATTGTTCTTGGGTCTTGGAATACTGGTGAATTATATAGATAAGACTCTCTGCCAACAGGCAGCTTATTCTAGTGGAAGGAGACAAAAAAGTAAAATATACAGTATCGGTAAATTACAGCAAGAAGGATACTTGGACATGCTGGTTAGGAAGGAGTTGTAGTTTTAAATAAGGTGGTGAGGGAAGACTACACTGAGACGATATTTGACCACATATATAAAGGAAGTAAGAGAGCCAGCCATGTAAAGATCTGTGGGTAGACTCTTTCATGCAGAAGGAACAGCTAATACAAAGATGTTGAGACTGGAATGTCCTGGGTACTTTTCAGAACAGTAAGGTGTTCGTTAGAGTTTGAGTCGAGTAATTGGGGAGAGTAATGAAAGATAACATCAGTGGAATAACCGGAAGGTTTCATAAGCCATTGTACATACATCATCTTTTATCCTGAGCAGGATAAGAAGCCATCGAAAAGTTTTGAAGAGAAAAGTAACATAGTTGGATAAATTATAAATGAATTCCTCTGGTTGCTATTTTGACAATAAAGCTCAAAGAGCAAGGATATAAGAAAGAGGATTTCCTAATAAAAGAAAGAACGGGACAAAGTACACGAGAGAAAGAAAGGACTCAAAGGTGACCTCACTTTTTTTTTTTTTTTTGGCCTAAGAAAAAGGAGGTAGGGTCTGGGAAGAGTAAAACAAGGAAACAGGGAAGCCAAATCCAAAGGAGAGTGATCGAGCTGACCACCACCATGAGCAACTGAGGCCTGATCCTGGGAGGGACCATCTGAGGAGATGGGTAGACTCCTCTCAGAATTGCCTACTCAGGGAAGAAAGAGGAGAGCCTTTACTCATCTGCTCCCATAAAAAGGTAATTCCCTCACACTTCAGGATTATGCATGTGTCAGAAAGGTTGAAGAGGTTCTGGCAGGCAACCTAAGCAGTGGCAGCAGAGAAGCCCTGAGCAGAGACCAAGAGGTACATAATGCAGCTGTGGTGAAGCAATGGCAGGTTATATTAGCTTACTGCGCCTACAGGAATGGCTGTAGTAATGGAGGCTAGGGGGATGGGAGACAGAGTACAAGAAGGGTCCAACAGAGTAAAAATATCTTAGTACAGATGACCTTCTTTTGAAATGAGGGCAGACTTTTTTTCTTAAACTACATTTTCCTGGAGAATAGAAAAACCACTAATAAAAGTGATTGTATTCATATTATTATCTTGTAACTTCTCACACAAGATCAACTTCACAGAAACAAAAAACAAATACGAGGTGAATTTACTCTTTTTAATATGCTTTTGAGATTTCACATATTTTGGACATGTTATCAGAAGGGACCAGACCCTGGAGAAGGACATCATGCTTGGTAAAGTAGAGGGTCAGCGAAAAAGAGGAAGACCCTCAATGAGATGGATTGACACAGTGGCTGCAACAACGGTCTCAAACATAGCAACAATTAAGAGGATGGTGCAGGACTGGGCAGTGTTTCTTCTGCTGTACATAAGGTCACTATGAGCCAGAACCAACTAGATGGCACCTAACAACAACAACAATTTTATATATTATTTTTATTAACTTCTATTTGCTAGTTTCTTCTGTTACGCTTGTCAAATTTTCTTATGAGGTTCATGCTTCAGCCAGAGATCAGATAGGCCCATAAAACAAAACAAGACTAAATGGGCACACAAGCCCAGGGACAGGGATGAGAGGCAGGAGGGGACAGGAAAGCTGGTAATGGGGAACCCAAGGTCAAGAAGGGGAGAGTGTTGACACGTTGTGAGATTGGCAACCAATGTCACAAAACAATGTGTATTAATTGTTTAATGAGAAACTAATTTGCTCTATAAACCTTCATCTAAAGTACAATAAAAAAAATTTCTTGGGGACCATCGTCTCGGGGAACGTCTAGCTCAATTGGCAGAACACAAGGACTAGAAGGCAGAAGGGGACAGGAAAGCTAGTGATAGGGAACCCAAGGTTGAGTAAGGTAAGTGTTGACACGTAGTGGCGTTGTTAACCACTGTCATAGGGCAACATGTGTACTGTTTAATGAGAAACTATTTTGTTCTGTAAACCTTCATCTAAAGTGAGAATAGCAGAACAACTGGAAGAATGTAATCGATGTTACTGAATTGTGCATGTAGAAATTTTTGAAATGCTGTATATTTGGCTATATATATTTTCACCAAAAAAAAAAAAAAAAGGTCAAGAAGGGAGAGGGTTGACATGTCATGGGGTTGTTAACCAATGTCATAAAACAATATGTGTACTGACTGTTTAATGAGAAACTATTTGTTCTGTAAATCTTCACCTAAAGTACAATTGAAAAAACAAAAAAGCAAAAAAAAAAATTTTCTTATGATTGGTCCTAAAGGCCTTTATTTTTCTTTCTTCAGAGCCTACACATATTTTTTTGTAAATACAGCTTCTATCCTTTTTTATAGTTATCACTGTATTCTTTGCTTTCTACATGACTTTATTTCCCTTTAATTTGCCCTTTGATATCAATATTAATAATTTAGAAGATTGTGTCAACATTTTATTATTTATAATTTCACAAAAAATTTAAAATCTATAAGCCTAATTTTTTAAATTTGCTTTTCTTAGTGCCCAAATGCATAACCAATTTTTATAAATCTTCAAAGGAAATTCAAAACAAACATATTCTTTATTTGATGAATGTAAGGTTCTCTGTCTCTTTATATATGGCTATAAAAATCTTGTAATAATAATAGGCTACACAAATCAAATTTAATATGTATGCTTCTACAATTCTATTCATCCAAGTCCTTCTTTTTTCCTGTTAGAACAGTCTAGTTCTGACAGTGACATAAAATCTATCATTATAATTGTGCTTTATTTTTAATCACATTTGCCTTGCTCTCCTTGGTGCCATTTTTTCATGCATTTAGTTGCTTTTTTATTTTGACGCGCATTGCTTTTTGTTACATCTTACTCATAACTTGTGTATTTTTTTATGTAATGTCCCTCTTTATCATGTGTAGTTTTTAATTCCTCTTTGCTGTAATATCACCATATATATTTTCCTATTGTCTATTTTTTCCTGTTTTTTTAAATGTCTTATTTTCAACCCTTCTTTATCCACTTTGATTAAAATGTGCTTCTTGCACAAGTACAGCTATTTTTCAATTATTAAATCTAATTTCATTTCATTTGTATGAAACATAATGCCTGATATCATTTATGCTTCTTATTATATGTTTTATATTGTTCTTGTTTCATTTTCCCTTTCCAATTATTTGTTGATTTGGTGGAGTTGCTATTCATTACTAATTATTTTGGAAATTCTGCCCACTTTTTGACTCCATGACTTGCCTCTTCATTTCTATTAGAGTCAGACATATATTTCTCTGTAAGTATTTAAATATAACAAATAATTCCCTTGCCAAGATTCACTGTTTTCTTCAAGATCCTTAATCCCACATATCTTAAATAAGATGCTATATTTTAAGTATTTTTACTTTCTTCCTTCCTCCTCTCATTTATTCTCTATTTCCCTCAGCAGTGAGACCCTTTGAATGCTTTTACTCTCCCTCGTCCTCCACTGTTTCCTACTTCTGAGATTTTGCTGACACATTTAAACTTCTAGTTGTAGACACTGTTATTTTCCTTACACTATACCCCTCCTGCTTCGATAATCCTAATTAAGTACTAAGATTTACAATGCCAAATAACCTACCTTATCCTTCTTTATCTTTCTATCTCCCTTTCCTTATTTTATTGTGTGTAGAACATTGTGTGATGTATGTGAATGTGTGTGTACATGTACATATGTGCGTGTGTGTGGAGAGACAGAGAGAGGAAGAGAAGGAAACCTGTTATTATTTTACGTGTTGCTTAATGCCTTTTCTTGAACATGTTCCTCAGAGGGGAATATGTGTTAAATACTCTCTGAGTTCTTGCATCTCCCTTATATCCTTCACCCTGGTAAGCGAATAATATCTGTGTTGGGCATTATCGTTTCGGGTTATATTTCTTTCTTCTCAGTAGTCTGTAGATATGTTTCTATTTTTTTCTAGCCTCCAGTCTTGCAATGAGAAGTCCAGTACCACTGTGATTTCTTTCTAACCCTCTGTAGGTAACTCGTTTTTCTCTCGGGAAGTTTACGAGTCTATACAATTTTCTCATTTTTCTTAGATCTCAGAAATTTAACCAGTGTGTTACTAGATTCTTTTTTGGTGAATAGTCCATCTTAGAATGTAGTGCAAGCAATTGTAGTCTTGCCTATTTTTTTTATTTTTTTAATTAATTTATTTTTTATTGTACTTCAGGTGAAGGCTTACTGAACAAATAGTTTCTCATGAAACAGAAGTACAGATGTTGTTTTCTGACATTGGTTAACAACCCCACAACATACCAACCCTCTAACTTGTCAACCTTTTGTTTTTTTGTTGTTTTTTTTTTTTGGTGAAAATAAACATAGCCAAAGATATACCATTTCAAAAATTTCTACATGCACAGTTCAATGACATTGACTACGCTCTTCCAATTGTGATGTTATTCTCACTTAAGATGAAGGCTTACAGAATAAAATAGTTTCTCATTTAACAGTTACTACACATGTTGCCCTATGACAATGGTTAACAATCTCACAACACATCAACAATATCCTTACTCAGCCTTGGGTTCCCTATCACCAGTTTCCTTGTCCCCTTCTGCTTTCTGGCCCTTGTCACTGGACTCCTGTACCTTGTTACTCTCATTTGGTTTTACACGGCTCTTCACTCCCAGGTGGAACAGTGAACCTCGGAGGTAAATTCACCACTGAGCTAAAAGGGTGTCTGCGGGCCATACTCTCGGGGCTTCTCCAGTCTCCTTTAGGCCAGTAAATCTGGTCTTTTTTTGTGGGTTACAATTATGCTCTACATCCTTCTCCAGCTCTGTCCAGAACCCTCTGCTGTGATCCCGGTCAGAACAGTCAGTGGTGGTAGCCGGGCACCATCTAGCTGTACTGGACTCAGTCTGGTGGAGGCCTTGCTAGCTGTGGACAATTAGTCCTTTGGACTGATCTTTTCCTTGTATCCTGTTCTCTTCATTCTCCTTTGCTCCAGAAGGGATGAGACCAGTGGAGTATCTTAGATGGCCGCTCACAGGCTTTTAAGACCCCAGACACTACTCACCAAGGTAGAATGTAGAGCACTGTCTTTATAAGCTGTGTCATGCCAATTGAACTAGATGTTCCCCGAGACCATGGTCCCCACAGCGCTCTGCCTAGCAAATCAGTCCCTCAGGGAGTTTGGATGCATCTATGGGGCTCCCATGACCTTTCCTTGTACAAGTTGTGCTAGTTTCTCCTGTATTGTGTACTGTCTCACCCTTCACACAAGATACCACTTCTCTATTGTTTATTTAATATTCTCCCCCTACCCCTCCCATCCCTGGTAACCAACAAAGATTGTTACTTTTGTGTGTGAACTTTTTCATGGGTTTTTACAATAGAGGTCTCATGCAATATTTGTCCTTTTGTGATTGACTTATTTCACTTAGCATAATGTCCTCCAGTTTCATCCATGTTATGAGATGCTTCACAGATTCATTGTTGTTCTTTCTCGTTGCATAGTACTCCATTGTGTGTATGTACCATAGTTTGTTTCTCCATTCATCTGTTGATGGGCATCTAGGTTGTTTCCATCGTTTTGATATTGTGAACAATGCTGCCATGAACATAGGTGTGCATATGTATATTCGAGTGACGACTCTTATTTCTCTAGAATATATTCCTAAGAGTGGGATTCCTGGATCAAATGGTATGTCTATTTCTAGCTTTCTGAGGAAGCGCCATATCATTTTCCAAAATGGTTGTATCATTTTGCATTCCCACCAGCAGTGCATAAGTGTTCAGATCTCCCCGCAGCCCCTCCAACATTTGTTATTTCTAGTATTTTTGATTCGTGCCAGTAATGCCAGGGTGAGATGGTATCTCATTGTGGTTTTAATTTGCATTTCTCTAATGGCTAGTGATTGCAAGCATTTCCTCATGTGTCTGTTGGCCATTTGAATGTCTTCCTTGCTGAAGTGTCTGTTCACTTCCTTTGCCCATTTTTTAATAGGATTATTTTTATTTTTGTTGTAGAGGATTTTCTTGTAAATTATGGAGATTAGACTTTATCTGACTTGTACTGTCCAAAATTTTTTTCCCAGTCTGTAGGTTCTCTTTTGACTCTTTTGGTGAAGTCTTTCGAAGAGCATAGGTGTTTCATTTTTAGAAGATCCCAGTTATCTAGCTTATCTGTTGGGTTATGGTTTGTATCCTGTTAATGCCACGTATTAAGGCCTGAGGTGTTGGTCCTATTGTTTCTTCTATGAACTTTATAGTTTTAGGCTTTATATTCAGGTCTTTGATCCATTTCGAAGGAGTTTTTGTATACGGTGTGAGGTATGTGTCCTGTTTCATTTTTTTGCAGATGGATATCCAGGTTTGCCAGCACCATTTGTTAAAAAGACTGTCTTTTCGCCATTTGATGGACTTTGGGCCCTTGTCAAAGATCAGGTGACCGTAGGTGGATGGATTTACATCTGGGTTCTCAATTCTGTTCCACTGTTCAATGTATCTGTCGTAGTACCAGAACAAGGCTGTTTTGACTACTGTAGCTGTATAGTAGGTTCTGAGGTGAGGTAGTGGAAGTCTTCATACTTTATTCTTCTTCTTCAGTAGTGCTTTACCTATTCGGGGCTTCTTCCCTTTCCATATAAAGTTAATGATCAGTTTTTCCATCTCTTTGAAGAATGTTGTTGGTATTTGGATCGGGATTGCGTTGTATTTGTAAATTGCTTTGGGTAGAATTGTCATTTTCACAATGTTGAGTCTGCCTATCCATGAGCATGGTATGTTTTTCCATTTATGTAGATCCCTTTGAGTTTCTTGCAGTAGTGTTTTGTAGTTTTCTTTGTATAGGTCTTTTACATCCCTGATCAGATTTATTCCTAAGTATTTTATCTTTTCAGGGGCTATTGAAAATGGTATTCATTTCCTGATCTCCTTTTCATCATTCTCTTTACTGGTGTACAGGAATCCAACTGATTTTTGAATGTTTATCTTGTATCCTGCTACTCTGCTGAATCTTTCCATTAGTTCCAGTAGATTTCTCATGAAGTCTTTAGGGTTTTCTGTGTATAGAATCATATCATCTGCAAACAGGAACAGTTTAACTTCTTCATTACCAATTTGGATGCCCTTTATTTCTTTTTCTTGCCTTACTGCTCTAGCTAGAACTTCCAGCACAATGTTAAATAGGAGTAGTGATAAAGGGCATCCTTGTCTTGTTCCTGTTTTCAAGGGGAATGTTTTCAGCCTATCTCCATTAAGAATGATGTTGGCAGTTGGTTTTGCATAGATGCCCTTTATTATGTTGAGAAATTTCCCTTCTATACCTATTTTATTGAGAGTTTTTATCAGGAATGGGTGTTGGACTTTGTCAAATGCCTTTTCTGCATCAATTGGGATGATCATGTGATTCTCTTCTTTCCTTTTATTTATGTGGTGGATTATGTTGATTGATTTTTTAATGTTGAACCAGCCTTGCATACCTGGTATGAATCCTACTTGGTCGTGGTGTATTATTTTTTTGATATGTTGCTGAATTCTATTGGCTAGAATTTTGTTCATAATTTTTGCACCTATATTCATGAGAGATATTGGTCTGTAATTTTCTTTCTTTGTGATGTCTTTGCCTGGTTTTGGTATTTGCGTTATGCTGGCTTCATAGAATGAATTTGGAAGTGTTGCTTCCTCTTCTATGCTCTGAAATAGCTTGAGTAGTACCGGTACAAACTCTTCAATAAATGTTTTGTAGAATTCTCCACTGAAATCATCTGGGCTAGGGCTTTTTTTGGTTAGGAGTTTTTTTATTACCTTTTCAATCCCTTCTCTTGTTATGGGTCTGTTCAGATTTTCAACATCAATTTGTTGTAGTTTGGGTAGGCCGTGTGTTTCTAGAAATTTATCCATTTCCTCTAAGTTTTCAAGTTTGTTGGAGTATAGTTTTTCATAATATTCTGTTATAATCCTTTTTATTTCAGTTGGGTCTTTTGTAATGTCCCCCATTTCATTTCTTATTTGGGTTATTTATGCCCTCTCCTGTTTTTCTTTTGTCAGTCTGGCCAGTGGTTTGTCGATTTAGTTGATTCTTTCAAAGAACCAACTTTTGGTTTTGTTGATTCTTTGTATTGTTTTTCTGTTCTCTATTTCATTTATTTCTGCTCTGAAATTTACTATTTCCTTTCTTCTGGTGGTTGTGGGCTTTTTTTGCTGTTCTCTTTCTATTTGTTTGAGTTCTGTAGTTAATCTTTTGATTTTGTCCCTTTCTTCTTTTTTTGATATGTGCATCTATTGCCATAAATTGTCCTCTGAGGACTGCCTTTGCTGTGTCCCAAAGGTTTTGGTATGATATGTTTTCATTCTCATTTGATTCTAGGAATTTTTTGATTCCATCTCTAATTTCTTCTATTACCCACTGATGTGTGAGTAGGGTATTATTCAGTTTCCGTGTAGTTGATTTTTTTTCCCTTGCTCTTTCTAGTGTTAATTTCTACTTTGATGGCATTGTGGTCAGAGAAGATACTTGGAATTATCTCAACGTTTTGGATCTTGTTGAGGATTGCTCTGTGGCCTAAGATGTGGTCTATTCTGGAGAACGTTCCATGTGCATTGGAAAAGAATGTGTACTTTGCAGCAGTTGGATGGAGTGTTCTGTATATGTCTATGAGGTCAGGTTAGCTGATTGTGCCCTTTAGGTCTTCTGTATCTTTGCTGAGTTTCTTCTTAGTTGTTCTGTCCTTTACTGAGAGTGGTGTGTTGAAGTCTCCTACTATTATTGTGGAACTGTATATTTCTCTTTTCAGTGTTGTTAGAGTTTGTTTTATGTATTTTGGAGCCCTGTCATTGGGTGCGTAGATGTTTATTATGGTTATGTCTTCATGATGGATCATCCCCTTAATCATTATATAGTGTTCTTCTTTTCTTTTATGGTAGATTTTCATTTAAAGTATATTTTATCGGAGATTGGAATTTCCACTGCTACTCCTTTTTGGTAGTTGTTAGCTTGATATATTTTTTTCCAAACTTTGACTTTTAATAAATTAACATCTTTGTTTCTAAGGTGTGTCTCTTGTAGACAGCATATTGATGGATCCTGTTTTCTTATCCATTCTGTCACTCTCCGTCTCTTTATGGGTGCATTGAGTCCATTGACATTCAGTGTAATTATTGATAGATGTGGGTTTGTTGCTGTCATTTTGTAGTGCTTTTTTTTGTGGTGCTGACATTTTCTTTGTTCTTCCTACTCTCTTTTGCTGAGTTACTTTTGTTTGTGGATTTTTTTTCATTTCTTTTGTTTCTGTAGGTTTTTTTTTGATGAGACTTTATGTTTTTCCTCGTTTTTTTTTATGAGTATGTTTGTTAACTTTCTTTGTGGTTACCATACATTTTACCCTTATCTTTCTAAGTTTGAAGCAGTCTACCATTACTTGGTATCGCCTTGCATTCCTCTCCATTAGAAGGTTCTATACCTATGACGTTTATTCCCTCTTTTATTGTTTTGATGTTCTTGTCATTTACTGATTAACTGCTGTGATTCCCTGTTGTATTTCTTTTGGTTTTGGATAGTTCTCAAGAGTTCATTTCCTAGATTGGTATCTGGCTAGTACAATCCTGCGTCCTAGGTTCTGCCTGTGAGCTGAAGCTGTTTGTCCTCAGATCGAAGAACTCCCTTTAATAATTCTTGTAACTTTGGTTTGAATTTTACATATTACCTTAATTTCTGTTTGTCTGGAAATGACCTAATTTCACCATCAAATTTGAGCAAGAGTTTTGCAGGATATATTATTCTTGGCTGGCAATTTTTCCTTTCAAGATTTTATATATGTCATCACATTGCCTTCTTGCCTGCATGGTTTCTGCCGAATAATCTGAGCTTAGTCTTATTGTTTCTCCTCTGTATGTGACTTCTTGTTTTTCATGACCTGCTCTCAGGATTCTTTGTCTGTCTTTGGTTTTTGCAAGTGTGAATATGATATGCCTTGGTGATTTTCTTTTGGGGTCTCTTCTATATGGGATTCGTTGAGCTTCTTGGATGGCCAGCTTTTCATCTTTCATGATATTGGAGAAGTTTTCTGTCAGCAGTTCCTCAATGATCCTCTCTGTGTTTTCTGTTCTCTCCCCCTGTTCTGAAATTCCAATTACTCACAGATTTTTGCTTTTGATTGTGTCCCACATAACTCTCAGGGTCTCTTCATTTTTCTTTGTTCTTTTTTCTGAGTTTTCCTCAAATAGAGTTGTATCCAAATGTTTGTCTTCAATTCCACTGATCCTGTCTTCCAGCGTTTCAAATCTGCTTGTCAGCCCTTCTATGACATCGTGCATTTCTGAAATCTTGTTGTTTATCTTTTGGATTTCTAATTGTTGTGTTTGTATAATTTCTAGTTGTGAATTTATTTTGGCATTTTGTTCCTGCATTATTTTCCTGAATTCTTCCAATTTTTAGTCCATATTTTCCATGAATTTGTCTATTTTTTCCTCATGTTTGTCAGCTTTTTGCCTCAGATCTTGGTGAATTCTGAGTATTAGAGATTTGAATTCCCTATCAGGTAGTTCTAGTGCATTTTCTTCCATAGGAGAGTCATCTGGTGTTTTATTTTGGACGCCTACTGGAACCATCCTGTCCTGTTTTTGTAAATATTTTGTTATTGCCTGCTGTCTTCAGGGCATTCAGTAGTTATTTTTCTCATTTATTGATTGTAGATTTGTTTGTTTCGTCCCTTTTAAAAAAAAAATTGACTCTGTCTGAGCAGCAGACTGTTTGTTCTTTGTTGTTTGATTGTCTGTGGACACAATACTTTTCGCCTCCTTCAACTGGCAGGGTCAGTCACTCAGATATGGTTCAGCAGGGTAGGTCTAGCTGAAGAGGAGTTACTGGGACAGGTTGTTTGTGGCACTTACTACAGCCACCAGAGTGGGTCAGTAATCAGTGCAGGGCAGGTTCCAGTAGGCCGTGCCTGTGCTGTTTGGCAGTGTGATGTCAAGCGCACAGTGTAGGTAGTCAGGATGCAGTGGGGAGATTGTTATGTGTGTAGCTAAGATGAATATGGGAGATAGGAGAGAGGAACAGGAGAAAAAGACATACAAACAACAACAAAAAAAAAGAATGCTAGGGGAGCTTGCCGTTGGAGTGGAGAGATGAGAGACTATGAAATGGAGAAAAACAGAAAGGGGAAGAGGAAGAAAAGAAAAGAAGGAATAAATAACAATCAAAAAGGTTAAATAACCTCAAAGTTCCCAGGGATCCCACCAGTTCAGCTATGAGGTCTGGGGAAGTCGCTCTCAGGTGTTGCAGTACAGCCTGGCTAGAAGGCATAGAGGTATACAACACCAGGTATTCAAGGAACAGAAAGAGAAGGAAGATACACAGAGACAAGAAACTGAGTAATGAAGAAAGACAAAAAGGGAAAAAGAAGAAAAAGATAACAGAACAAATTAAAAAAAAGAAACAACAAGAAAGGCCCCCAAAGAAACAGAAAAATAAAATGTAAAAAGAAATGCTCTCAGGGATCCCCCTGCACATCTGTGGAACCTGAAGGGGAGTCTCCCTGCCACACAGCTCAGCCTGGCCAGAAAGAGCTCCCAACTCAAGAAAAGGAAAAGAAAACAAACAAACAATTCAAAACAAACAAATGAACAAAAGCCCTGGGATCCCACCAGGGCGGCAAACCAAACCGGGAAGCAGCTCCACACTCGAAAGGAGCTCTGCAGCCCCTCAGGAAGAAGCAAAGATGGCACACGGATCCAGGCTCTCGAGCGAACGTAGGGGGAGGTGGTGAGAGGCAAGTAAGAAATCAAAAGAAGTAGAAAAAATAAAGCAACACTAGCAGTCAACAAATGGCACTCAGAGAGCCAGCTAGAGCAGGCTGGTGTTTCTGGACAAGAGACTGTGTTCACGGGAAGCAGAGGGGGCCGAGTGTGGGTGAAGAAGGGTAGAGAGTGAGAAAGCGTATGTCACAAATTACCGGCGCTCTGCAGCCCCTCAGGAAGAAGCAAAGATTGCACACGGAGCGAGGTATTCGAGCGAAGGGAGGGGGAGGTGGGGAGAGGCAAGGAAGAAATAAAAAGAAGCGGAAAAAAAGCAACACCAGCAGCCAACAAATGGCACTCCTAGAGCCACCCATTCGGGTGTGTGGAATCCAAGAGACTGTGGCCGTGGGAAGCAAAGGAGGCCGAGTCGGGGTGTAGAAGGGTGGGGGGTGGGAGAGTATATATTGCCAATTACCAGTTGTTTTGTCTCCCGCTGGAAGGTCCGTGAGGCTGCTTCCTCATACCCCCATTTGCTGGTCTCCGATAGGAGTCCAATATGGCGGATCCGCGCTGCGTTAGCTGGTAGGGGACCTCTGCATGGGTCTCTCCTCACTCTCCGTTCTCTGTCAGTTTTCTCACTGCATTTGGTGCTTGGCTGAGTTCTTTATCTCTTCATTTGATGTTTCAGGGTTTCAGGATTGTTGTATTCTCTGTTCAGCTTAGTTTTTCAGATCTTTGCTGTGGAGGGACGGTGTGGTGCTTCTGTCTAGAGCACCATTTTGTCACCCACCAGTCTTGCCTATGTTTTAAGAAAAGAAGTTTTTTTTCTATTATTTGTTGATTTACTTCTTCCTCATCTAAAACTTTCCTCTTTTTTGAAGATCTAGTCTTTTGCACCCACCGTCTATCGGTTTGTTGTAGTGTGGTGGCTTGCATGTTGCTATGATGTTGGAGGCTATGCCGTCAGTATTTAAAAAGCAGCAGGGTCACCCATAGTGGACAAGTTTCAGTGGCGCTTCCAGACTAAGATAGGCTAGGAAGAAAGGCCTGGCAATCTACTTCTGAAAATTAGTCAATGAAAACAAATATAGTGCTGGACAATGAGCTCCCTAGGTTGGAAGACACTCAAAATACACAGTGGCCACAACAGTGGACTCAAGCATACCAACAATCATGAAGATGGCACAGGACTGAGCAATGTTACATTCTGTTGTACAGGGTATTGTCATGAATCGGAGGAAACTTGATGACAACTAACAATTATTTCATACATTAGTATTCCCAGAGCAATCTTCTCAGATTTTTATCTTTTCCATCATCATTTCCATTTTCTTGTCTCTATCTGTTTTATGCTTGATATCCTAGTGTCAAATATTTTAGTCCCAACATCCTGCCCTTCAGTTTATGTTCAACGAATTGTTTAGTTGAGATGTGGTCTTGTGTTGTTGTCTTTTCTGTTTTTGTTTGTTTGTTTTGTAGGTGCACTTGCATAGCAACTAATTTCAATCATTTTTGGTTTTGGTTTTGTTGTCGTTGTTTAGTTCAATCTTTCTCTTTCAGCAGCTCTGTATCTCTAGGAATGAATTCTGTTTGCTCCAACTCATCTTCCCCTCCCTGGCTGATGGGTTCCAATGATTTGAGTTGCGAATCTTCTTTACCTGCTCTTTGAGGTTCAGGTCTTATTGCTGGAGTATATTCAATGGTGGCAAGGCCAACAAATGACCGAAGGCAAGTGGTTTCTTCCCTCAAGGACTGATAAAATGTAAATGGCTCCAGCTCCCTGCAGAGACGTGAAAGAAACTTCCCTGCTTTCTGGTCCTTTTGCACTCTCATCAAGTTAGCATCTAGGAAGACTCAATTCACACACAAATCTCTTTTATGGCCTCCTAGGGATCAGGGATACCAGGTACACTCATGCAGCATGAATAACAACCATACCTTAGGTGATCTTTGTGGCCAAGTCTTTTCCCTGATCCACTGATTTCTGGTCCTTATTCCAGAGGCTGACAGGTTTTTCACTTTGCTCCAGATGCTAACCCAGCTTATAAGGGAAGAATTACAGCAGCAATTCACTCCTCAAGGCTCCGCAGAATCTAAGATCTCCCTTGTACCTGTCTGACTCAGAAGATGCTCGGAATCATTTTTCAATAAACCTCTAAAAGAAAATCAACTTTTTTGTTTTTCCTCTATCATAGCATTCGTATACGTTGAATAATAATATTCTAGATTTGAATTCTCTTTTGAAATTTCTTTATTTCACAAAAGAGAAAATTCAGGAACTGAAAATATAAGTTGTTGTGAAGATAATCAGTTACAAACAAAATTTTCTGACTTTTAGGCAATTATACCACAGTTTCTCTAACATTGTGTGATGTCATTTAACATGCCATTGCTAAGTGCTAGCGGAAACAAGGGGAGACTTCCTTGGGATGGATAATTGACACAACAGATACAACAATGGGCTCAAACACATCGAAGATCACAGAGATGGTGCAGGACTGGGCAGTTTCCTCCTGTTATATATAAGGTCACCATAAGTCAGATATGACTTGAGGGCAACAGATGACAACAACAACAAATGCTAGCTCTAACTCAACAGCAATTATAGAACAATGAACACTTGACTAAAAGACTGAAGATTTCTTTTGGAGAAGGGACTTTCATGCAATATTTCAAATCCTTTTATGGAGTGAATCAAGCTATAGAAAAATTCTCTAATTTCTAAAATATGGTGATGATATATACGCTTAATTTTTATAGGTAATGGGTTGGCTTAGGTATAAAAAATTACATAGGTTTCTCCAAGCTCCATGCTGAGACTACCAATTTAAAAGTGAACTGAGTAGAACCTGTGACTTGATAGTCACAGAAAACCCAAATTATTTCCCCTAGAAGGCTAGTATTCTGCAACCTTGGTTTGAAGATATGTGTGTATGTGTATGTGTGTGTGTGAGAGAGAGACAGAGTAAAAGAGATTTAGACTTCCCTCCTGGTGGCTCAGCGGTTAAGAGCTCAGCTGCTAACCAAGAGGTAGGCAGTTTGAATCCACCAGCCTCTCCTTGGAAACCCTAGAGGGAAGTTCTACTCTGTCCTATAGGGTCTCTATGAGTTGGAATCAACTCGATGGCAACAGGTTTGTTTGGTTTTGGTTAGCTTTTTAACTGGCTAGTTATGGAACTGACTGAAAGATAAACAAATTGATGTTTAGAAAATTTGTGACTATTATTGAAGAAGAAGAATAAAGTAGGAGGACTTGCACTACCTGACCTCAGAAACTACTATACAGCTATGGTAGTCAAAAGAGCCTGATACTGGTACAATGACAGATACATTGACCAATGGAGCAGAATTGGCAATCCAGATGTAAAATCCACCCACCTACGGCCACCTGATCTTCGACAAGGGCCCAAAGTCCATCAAATGGGGAAAAGACAGTCTTTATAACAAAGGGTGCTGGCAAAACAGGATGTCTATCTACAAAAAAATGAAACAGGACCCATACCTCACACCATACACAAAAACTAATTCAAAATGGATCAAAGACCTAAACATAAAACCAAAAACTATAAAGATCATAGAAGAAAAACCAGGATCAACGCTAGAGGCCCTAATACACTGCATTAACAGGATACAAACCATAACTAACTTCATACAAACCCCAGAAGATAAGCTAGATAACTCGGATCTTCTAAAAATTAAAAACCTACACTTATCAAAAGACTTCACCAAAAGAGTAAAAAAAGAACCTACAGACTGGGAAAAAATTTTTGCCTATTATAAATCGGACAAAGGTCTAACCTCTAAAAGCCGCAGGAAAATCCAAAACCTCTACAACAAAAAGACAAATAACCCAGTTTAAAAATGGGCAAAGGAAATGAACAGACACTTCACCAAAGAAGACATTCAAGCGGCTAACACATGAAGAAATGCTGGCGATCACTAACCATTAGAGAAATGCAAATCAAAACCACAATGAGATACCACGTCACCCTGGCATTACTGGAACAAATTGAAAAAACAGAAAATAACAAATCTTGGAGAGGCTGCAGAGAGACTGGAACTCTTATGCACTGCTTATGGGAATGCAAAATTGCACAACCATTTGGGAAAATGATATGGTGCTTCCTTAAAAAGCTAGAAATAGAAATACCGTATGATCCAGCAATCTTACTTGTAGGAATACATCCTAGAGAAATAAGAGCTGTCACACGAATAGACATATGCACACCTATGTCCACTGCAGCACTGTTCACAATAGCAAACAGATGGAAACAACGTAGATGCCCATCAAAAGATGAATGGATAAACAAACTATGGTACATAGGTACAATGGAGTACTACCCAATGATAAAGAACATGATGAATCTGGGAACCATCTCATAACATGGATGAATCTGGATGGCATTATACTGAGTGAAATAAGTCAATCACAAAAGGACGAATATTGTATGAGATCACTACTATAAAAACTCATGAAAAGGTTTACACACAAAAAGAAAATCTTTGATGGTTACAAGGGAGGGGAGGAGTGGGGATGGAAAATAGACAATTGGTAAGTGGTAACTTTGGTGAAGAGTAAGACAGTACACAATACTGGGAAAGCCAGTACAACTTGTCCAAGCCAAGGTCACGGAAGCTCCATAGACATATCCAAACTCTCTGAGGGACCAAACTGCTGGACTGAGTGCCGTGAGGACCATCTAACTCAAATGGCAGAAAACAGTTTATAAAGAAAATCTACATTCTACTTTGATGAATAGCGTCTGGGGTCTTAAAAGCCTGTGAGCGTCCATCTAAGATACTCCGCTGGTCCCACCCCTTCAGGAGCTAGGGAGAATGAAGAAAACTAAAGACACAATGGAAATATTAGTCCAAAGGACTAATGGACCACATCTACCATGGCCTCCACCAGACTGAATCCAGTACAACTACATGGTGCCAGGCAACCACTACTGACTGCTCTGAGAGTGAACACAATAAAGGGTCCAGGCCAGAGCTGGAGAAAAATGTAGAACAAAATTCTAACTCACAAAAAAAGACTAGACTTACTGGCCTGACAGAGACTGAAGAAACCCCAAGAGTATGGCCCCCAGACACCCTTTTAGCTCAGTAATGAAGTCACTCCTGAGGTTCACCCTTCAGCCAAAGATTAGAAGGGCACCATAAAACAAATCAAGATTAAAGGGGCACACTAGCCCAGGGGCAAAGACTAGAAGGCAGGAGGGGACAAGAAAGCTGGTAATAGGGAACCCAAGGACAAGAAGGGAGAGTGTTGATGTGTCATGGGGTTGGTAACCAATGTCACAAAACAACTTCTCTGTGAAAGTGTTTGTCTCAGTCTCTAAGCAAGGGCTCAATATACATGAAATTAGGATACACCACAGAATGCCTCTGTTAAAAGGGCATTTCAGATACAGAATTCATAGGTGTGGATAGTTCTTATTGGTGAGGCTATGTTTTGAAACAGGAAAGAGATATACCAAACAGCACAAACAGCACACCCAAACAACTTATTAAGTCATATTATATTTTTCTTTAATGCATATTATTTATTTCAGCTTTTTGTATATTTTCATAGATTTTGGGAAAAATTAACAAAATGTTAATTTATCTCCCATTGCATCTATTATACCCAGAAAATCTGCCAAGTTCCCAAAGTATTGACTTCTCAAATAAAGCTACTGCTAGCATCAATATAAAATGTAATTCTCTCAAGAATTACTTGGTTACAGAAAAATTTTACTATGGGTTTCTCTATAGAAGAACTCATTAGTTGGTAATACTGTTAAGGCTGAATAGATCTGGAAGAAAGTATTAGATGGATTGTGGTCACATTTGATTAGATTTGGACCTCAGGGAATTATTCCATATATCAAGGTAACAGAAGAACGAGCTCACCCGGAATGTTTTGTCCCTGATGAATTTCACCCTCTACTAAACATGAATAGTTAATTTTTAAGAAGGATACAAGAAGTACATGCATAACCACATTTAGAGGTGGAAGTATTTAATTTCATATTTTGATATAAAATATATTTTAGGTCTAATCACTGGATATCAGAAAATAGCCATTGCTACTAAAGTAAGTCACTAATTCACGTGACTCTGACAATGCAAAATTGCCTAGCTTTCACCTCCAATGTGAAATTTAAAAATTAGTAACAGAAGATGATATATTTCTGTCAGGAAAAAAAAAATACTGTAACCCTAACTGACATGTGAAACATTTATGATGACCTTGGTTTTTTTTTTTTTTTCCTTGTTTATATTTTTCCTTCTACAAATTTTCAACGGAGGTTATTAGCCCTTTCGCTTTTTCTCTATGCTCAAAAGTTCCCAAGGAAATGTAAGTATGGCCCAGGATTTAATCATTATTTTAGTAGATACAGCAAGAAATGAGTTCAAGGAAGAGAATCAAGAAATATGCATTTGTTTTATGTCAAGTGTTTTGTTAAAATGATTGATTTATTTTATCTCATTATATATTTACAGTAGCTTTTCAAGGTAGCTGTAACATGATTCCAAAATGAACTCCTCCTGTCTCCCATTTGACTGAGGCCCCGATGGCAGAGAGCAAACCAATAGGTCTGAGGGGAGGTGCTCAGACACCTACACATGACGGGGCAAAGAAAGTGTCTGCAGTTCTGTTTTGAAAATCTTACCTCAACTCCATGTCAATAGTATTTAAGAGGCTAAAGGCAAAGAGAGAGCAAGAGAGACAAGAATTTTGGAGATAATAATTATTTTCTTTTTCTGTTTTTGGAGAGAAATGGTAAAGAGCTGTGGCATCCACATGAGAGGAGAGAGGAATAGAGAGGAATACCTACCGTATTTTTACACAAACAATGCATGCCTTCAACCACTCCCTCCCCTGTGAGGTATTTTCGTAAGCATGCTATGCTAATTTTATTTTATTTTTTTACAGCAACATGTCAAAAAAAATGGCATAGTAGCACTTATAAAAATACTTTGTGGGGGGTAGTAGGGAGAGAGTGGCTGGCAAACAAATGTAGAAGGCGGGTGTTATTTGCATAAAATACAGTGCTCCTCACTTCAAGCCAGTGAGAGGGTACTTCAAGACTCAAGGAATTTGACTTTGCACCTTGCAAACTATTGAGACAAATGCTAGACAGATATCTAAAAAGGTCTAAATGTAAGAGTTAATGGTTATCTATCTCCTCCAAAGTAAAGAGTGCTGAATTGGAAGATAGATTAACTTCTACTTGTCAGATGTTAGTGTTCTGGGGGAATTAATTGTGTATATTTTCATGGGAGTCAGGGAGGGCCTGTTTTGGATTACACTAAATAGGGTTGTGTAAAAAGACTATGGGATACCAATATAGGAGACTATTAGTCAGGATTCTCCTGAAGAACAAATCAGTAGGATGTTTGTGTGTGTGTGTGTGTGTGTGTGTGTGTGTGTGTGTGTCTGTGTGTGTGTGTGTGTGTGTGTGTGTAGAGAGAGAGAGAGAGAGAGACAGAGAAATTTATTTCAAGGAATTGGCTTGCTGAGCTTAATTCAAAATACATAGTGCAGTCAGGCAAGCTGGAAACTCTGGGGCAGGCACTGAGGTTGTGTCCTGAAGCAAAATTTGTTCCCTTTCAAGGAAACCTCAGTTTTGCTCTTCAGGTCTCTCAGTTGATTGGTTGATTCCTATCCAGATTATCAATGATTATTTTATTTACTTAAAATCAACTGATTTTAGATATTAACTACATCTACAAAATGCCTTTCCAGCAACACCTAGGTTAGTGTTTCACTGAAGAGCCAAACCAACTAACCCTCACAGGGATCTTCCTCCAAAAAATATGTTCATTGATTCATTTATTCCTTCCACAAATATTTACTGAACATCTTCTATGTTCTAGGTTCTCTTCTAGAAGCTGGAGATGAACAAATGAATAAAACAGGTATTCTTTGCTTCTTAAAAGCTTATATTCTACTGAGAGAAGACAGACATAAACAAATACGTCAAATTGTATGAGTGCTTTGAAGAAAAATAAAGCCACAAAGGAGGAAAAGAAAGGGCTAGTAGAAGGGAACAACAAGGAGCTTAGGGAGGAGTCTGAAGTGACCAGTTAGAAAGGATGCATTGCTGGTAATCACAGGACATGCAGTTAGAGGTTCACAGCAGAAGAATCTCTGAGAAACCAACAGCCCAAGGTGAGAGTTCACTGTCAACATCTGCCAAGACTACAGAACACAAATGCCATTTCACAGTAGACATTTCACATCTCTCCTCTCCTCTCTCCTTTTACCCACCACAATCCTAGTGAAGCCAAAGGCAAACTAATAAGTAGGGTGATGGGTGATAGGAAAAGGAGGCTTAGCAGAAATGAGGGAAATGGAGAAGCTGACAACACCCTCCTCCTTATTGCTGATTTCCACTCTGAAGAATACTCAGTGTGGGGAAGGGAAGTATTTTAATTTCAAATGAAGGTTGAAATTCTGATTGTTAATGTTAAATAGTACTAATATTTTAATGAAGTGTTTTTTTGTCTTTTTGACTAGAAGTACCTGGATGACACTCCCCCCCACCTTTTTTTTTTAAATCTAAGAGTGACCAAAAAAGCCATGGGACTTATCTGAGATTTCATGCCTGGGGAGACCAATAACTAATCCACCAGATGGTGTGAAGGGAAACGGAAGGAAAATAAAATTGCTTAAAGACTGTGACCTATTGAGTTCTACTCTTCCAACCTAACAGTTACAGTTGGCATTATTATCCCTAGAGAAGGAATGCAAGCTTAGAGAGTGAATTGACCTGTTCAAGTTCATACAACTAAGTGGTAGAATCAGACAACGAACATGGGAAAATTAAAGCTATAATGGACTTATCTGTAAGAGGCACCCTTAGGCCCCATTTCCATGAAGCAGAAGAGCATTCAAGAATAAGAATTTCTTTGTGCCAGCATTCTTTTTCCTTAAAGCCCTTTAGGGGCCACAAAGCTTGAGGTGCAACCCAAGTTCTGTCTTGAGAAGAGGAACACTTCACTGAATATATGGTCCTGATTGTGGTGACATCATTCTCTCACTTCTACAGGCTACTTGTTTAAACAGGATTGGATCCTCTCATCTCTCTACTCTTATGTCCCTATGCCCAACCTCATTAGAATTGTACGATGTAGTTCTGTACTGATATTAATATTGATACAGCCTTTAGATTTAAAATGCACTTCCATGTAAATAATTATTTGATCTCACAATAACCCTAAGGAAAGAAGGACAAGTATTATCATGATCATTTTATCATAACAATAGAAAATAAAACTGAACCTAAAAGAGTTTGAGTGAATCGCCCAGAGTCATAATTTGACTATTAGAGACAGACCTTGAACTACTCTTCTAGCTTACAGTTTAATGTTCTTAAGGCAGACTTTACTGCAATAGATAAAAGGAAATTAGATAACCATTTATGTTGAATATGCCAAATAATTTGCAATTTTCAACACTTTTCAATTTATTATCTCCTATAATTTAGTCTCTTTTCCTTTAGCTATACAAATGCCTTCTGGGATTCTCTACTAAGAACAGTTATTTGTTTGTAAGTTTTGATTAACTTCAGACAATTCTTCTGTCTTTGGACTCTCCTAGTTTCTAAGTCAGAAAAAACTAAACATTTCTCTGGTTTAAGTTTTATAGTCTACTCTCAATGTTTCCTGTGTGGCCGGAAAATTCCACTGCATACAATGATTTCTAAAAGGAAACTGCTAAAGCTTTGTCTAGGAAATTCTATCAAGCAGTGAATATTTAAAAACCAATTCAGTAAATGGATCCAAACAATGGATTTTAAACAACTATGTTGGAAATTTTCTGTTTTTGTTAAACTGACACTCACATTTGAGATGTGCTAATGGATACCATATGTATCCCTCAAATCTTCACCGTGTTAATTACTGATAAAATGAACTTCAAGATTGTAATATTGTTGAAATATCAGAAAAATCTATATCTCTAAATGTGTAATCACTTATTCATTTGAATACTCTTCATTTAGCATATATCTAATGTCTGCAAGCACTGACCTATTATTTCTCTTACAAATTTGATTCTGTATACTATTGTTGTTGTTAGGTGCCATTGAATTGGTTCCGACTCACAGCAACCCAGTGTACAACAGAACGAAACACTGCCCAGTCCTGTACCAATCTCATGATCATTGTTGTGCTTGAGCCCATTGTTTCAGCCACTGCATCAATCCATCTCCTGGAGGGTCTTCCTCTTTTTCTCTGACCCTCAACTTTACCAATATGATGTCCTTCTCCAGTGACTGATCCCTCCTGATAACATGTACAAAGTATGTGAGACAAAGTCTCGCCATCCTTGATTCTTAAGAGTATTCAAGACGGATTTGTTCGTTCTTTTGGCAGTCCATAGTATATTCAGTATTCTTTGCCAACAGCGTAATTCAAAAGCATTGATTCTTCTTCAGTCTTCCTTATTCATTGTCCATTTTGCATGCATATGAGGCAATTGATAACACCATGGCTTGGGTCAGGCACACCTTAGTCCTTAAAGTGACATCTTTGCTTTTTAACACTTTAAAGAGATCTTTTGCAGCAGATTTGCCCAATGCAATGCATTGTTTGATTTCTTGACTGCTGCTTTCATAGGTGTTGATTGTGGATCCAAGTAAAATGAAATCCTTGACAACTTCAGTCTTTTCTCCTTTATCATGATGTTGCTTCTTGGTCCAGTTGTGAGGATTTTCATTTTCTTTATGTTGAGGTGTAAACCATACTGAAGGCTGTGGTCTTAGATCTTCGTCAGGAAGTTCTCTTCACCCTCAGCAAGCAAGGTTGTGTTATCTGCATAATGCAGGTTGTTAATGAGTCTTCCTTCAATCCTGATGCCCCATTCTTTTCCATATAGTACAGCTTCAGGGATTATTTGCTCAGCATAGAGGTTGAATAAGCATGGTGAAAGGATACAACCCTGACACACACCTTTTCTGACTTTGAACCACACGGTATTCCCTTGTTCTGTTCAAATGACTGCCTCTTGGTCCGTGTACAGGTTTCCCATTAGAACAATTAAGTGTTCTGGAATTCCCATTATTTGCAATGTTATCCATAATTTGTTATGATCCACACAGTCGAATGCCTTTGCATAGTCAACAAAACACAGGTAAACATCTTTCTGGTATTCTCTGTTTTCAACCATGATCTACCTGACAAGCAATGATAACCCTGGTTCCACGTCCTCTTCTAAACCTGGCTTGAATTTCTGGCATTACCTTGTCAATGTACTGCTGCAGCAAATAATTATTTGATGCTGTATAGTGTTCCAAAAACTAAAAATCTATGTTTTTATAAAATTGAACATAAAAAGACTATTAAAAATGGCAAAACCATAATGATTATTTTAAATACCTACAGGTATGAATGTGTACTTCTCTATACACCAAAGCTAACATTAAAAATGATGCAAATTTCCATGGAGCAGTTGTTCTCCATGCTAAGAAAATATACCCATATGAAATGAAGTTTTCAAGCATGGCCTCGTCCTCATTGACACTCTGATATAACCCACTAAATTAGAGCATCCCAAGTAAATATTGAGATGACATTTACTGAAATGACATTAATATATAAAACTTGTGCAGCCCAAATATATAGGGACATTTAAATATTTCATTTCTGGGTATCAACTCTTATTACTACTTTAGTATTAAAACCAGCTGTAATTCAATATGATTTTAATATATTAGCAATACATCCTAAATACAATAGTATGGTAATATGCTCTTTTTTATAATTACTGTGAAAAAAACTTGGTAATGTGATAAGGGCAGGTTCATAGAAGTGGCTTTATGATCAAAACACCAGTTACGCGAATGTAGAATTAAAAATAATTATGAATTGCCAGTCATGGCAGAAACACATTTTCTTCTATGGAAAATTAAATCCTAATTCAAGATACTGTAAAATTTTTCTGTTGCTATTTCTTACATCATCCAATAAAATATAGAGAACTATCAGTGTTATTGTGTAATGTGTCTAGTTTGGTAAATCAGAACCATTAGGCTGAATATGTAAATTATTTCTCATTAATTCTAAAGGTAATATTTAACAACACAGAGAAATGCTATTATATCTTAGTGGCATCTTAATTAAGGGACCTTATTTTTAATAATGTTGAAAATCAAATATAAAATGCAGTGAGACAGACTGAGAATGGTGAATAAAAATAAATGACAAGCAATGTTGGATTTTGTGGTAGTATATTATTTTTGGAGCCCTGGTGGTGAAGTGGTTCAGAGCTCTGCTGCTAACCAAAATGTTGGCAGTTCAAACCCACTAGCCACTCTTTGGAAACCCTATGGGGCACTGCTACACTGTCCCATCTGTTTGCTATGAGTCAGAATCGACTCGATGGTGATGGGTTTTTTGGCTTTTTTTAATATTATTTTTAGTTATGTTTGCTGAATTTCTTCATGATTTATGATAAATGAAAAGAAGACAGAGAAGATAGATTAAAATTTATTGTCAGGAAACAAAAAAGTTTCCATATTATATTAAAACCACATCTATGTGATGCCAAAAGAATTTATTATTTAGCCTATTTAGTTAGCAACCAAAATTTTTCCACAGGAAAAGTATCATTATTTGTAAGAATTTAGGATGAAATTAGCAAAGCAATTTAATCAGATAATGAATAAGATAACAATTTTATCAGACACAATATCAACACAATGGGTCACTTTAGATATACAGTAAATCATTTAAACAAGACAAAAATAAAATTGCATCAATGAGGAAAAATTACTTAAGTAACAGAGCTATTTGTACGTTTCAATTATTTATCTTTGCACTATTTAGCATCAGAAATCCAAGAGGAATGTTGGGATGGATATACACTACCCTTTTAAAATACTGAATTTACAATATCATTATTTTAAAGCATAATGAAAACTTGGACAAATTTCAGTTCCTGATTTTACATGGACTTTGTCTCCAAAACAATAGCAGATGGTTAAGAATTATAACAAGATAACTATTTTTCAGATCTGTGCAAAACTTTACTTGTATAATTAAATATATTACTTATAATTAGGTAAAAATTATCTAATAAAAGTAGATAATAAATAAAATTAGATAACCCATAAAAACCCATTGCCACCTGAGTTGATTCCATCTCAGAGCGAGTCTATAGGACAAAGTAGAACTGCCCTATAGGGTTTTGAAGGAGTAGCTGGTGGATTTGAACTGCTGACTTTTATGGTTAGTAGCCGAGCTCTTAACCTCTGAGCCAGCAGGGCTCCAAAATTAGATAAGAATTCTTAATTGTGGTTCTTTTATTTTAAGGAGAAGTTTTTTTTTTTTTTCCCCCCCCTGGGTATTCGGCCATACTCTCAGGGTTTCTCCAGTCTCTGTCAGACCAGTTAAGTCTAGTCTTTTTTTGTGAGTTCGAATTTTGTTGATTTATCTTCAGCTCTGTCTGAGACTCTACTGTGATCCCTGTGAGAGCAGTTGTGGTGGTAACCAGGTATCATCTAGTCGTGCTGGACTCAGTCTGGTGGAGTTGTGGTCCATTATAAGGAGAGATTATTTTTAATTATGAAAAAATGGCAAAAAAATAAAAACACAGAAATAATACAGCAGATACTTCATGACTCCCCCACCAGATTCTAAAAATATAGGAACACTTATTTAGATTTTGCTTTAGATATAGTTTTTTTTTAATTTACTAAAATATCTGAAACAATGCTTTCATTTGTTTTTATTTAACATTCTTTTCCATCCTTTCTAACTACCAGGAGATAATGTCTACTGTTACTATATATGTGGTTTAACATTTTTACTAAATATGGATATACTCATAACACTATCAAACATGGCTTTATTTGTTAAAAAAATTTACATGAACATAAACTTAAGCAAATTGCTTTTTCTCACTTTCCACTATATTTTTGAGATTTTGATGTAGGAAAGCTTACCATTGGATGAATACACTAGAATCTATATATCTAGTCTTTGTTGAAAATTTTGGTCATTTCAGATTTATTACTCTTGCTATCAATGTTTTGCCTAATAATTTCCTTGTATACATCCCCACATGGCTGTGAGCAAGATAATCTCTAGATGCAGAATCACTGGATTAAAGGGTATACACCAACTCAGTTTCTATTAGTATTTTCCAAAGTGCTGTCCAAAATACTTGAACTAATTTTCAATGCCACCATTCTTCTTTATATTTTGCTCGTGAACAACTAATTCAGAAAAGAGACAGCAAGAAACTCAATAAATAAAAGATGCTCAACCTTACTAGAAGTCAGGAAATAAAATTATAATGAGACAATATCTCAAACCTATTCATTAGGTGATATTCAAAATAATTCAATGATTGAATAAAATTATTTAATAATTTAAATAATTTAAATCATATATTTTGCTCCTACCATGTGCCTGTCAGTTTGTCACACTGTGGTGGCTTGTGTTGCTGTGATACTGAAAGCTTTGGCACCGGTATTTCAAATGCCAGCAGGGTCACCTGAGTGGACAGGTTATAGCTGAGTTTCTACTCTAAGACAGACTAGGAAGAAGCGCCTGTCAGTCTACTTCTGAAGAAATTGGCTAGTGAAAACCTTATGAATAGCAGCAGAAAATTGTCTGATATAGTGCCAGAAAATGAGCCTCTCAGGTTGGAAGGCACTCAAAATCCGATGAGGGAAGAGCTGCCTCCTCAAAGTAGAGTCGACATTAATGACATAGATGGAGTCAAGCTTTTTGGACCTTCATTTGCTGATACGGCACAACTCAAAATGAGAATAAACAGCTGCAAACATCCAGTAATAACTGGAATGTGGAATGTATGAAGTATGAATCTAGGAAAACTGAAAGTCGTCAAAAATGAAATGGACCACATAAAGATCTATATCCTAGGCATTAGTGAGCTGAAACGGACTGATATTGGCCATTCTGAATCAGACAATCACATGGTATACTATGCCAGGAAAGACAAGTTGAAGAGGAATGGCATCACATTCATCATCAAAAAGAACATTTCAAGATCTATTCTGAAGTATAACTTTGTCAGTGATAGTATAATATCCATATGCCTACAAGGAAGACCAGTTAATATGACTATTATTTTAATTTTACACACCAACCACTAAGGCCAAAGATGAAGAAATTGAAGATTTTTACCAACTTCTGCAGTTGGAAATTGATTGAACATGCAATCAGGATGGGTTGATAATTACTGGCCATTGGAATGCAAATGTTGGAAACAAAGAAGAAGGATTATCAGTTGGAAAACACTGCCTTGGTGATAGAAACATCGCATGATAGAATTTTGTAAGACCAACAACTTCTTCACTGCAAATACCGTTTTTCAAGAACATAAACAGCAACTATACACATGGATCTCTCGAGATGGAATACACAGGAATCAAATCGACTAGATCCGTCAAAAGAGACAATGGAAAACTCAATATTATCAGTCAGAACAAAGCCAAGGGCTGACTGTGGAACAGACCAATTGTTCATATGCAAATTCAAGTTGAAGTTGAAGAAAATTAGAACAAGTCCACGAGAGCCAAAGTATGACCTTGAGTATGTCTCACCTGAAATTAGAAATCTTCTTAAGAGATGATTTCACGTATTAAACACTAATGACTGAAGACCAGATGAGATGTGGAATGACATCAAGGACATCATACATGAAGAAAGCAAAAGATCATTAAAAAGATAGGAAAGAAGAAGAGGCCAAAATGAATGTCAGAAGAGACTCTGAAAGTAACTTTTGAACATAGAGTAGCTAAAGTAAAAGGTAGAAATGATGAAGTAAAAGGGCTGAAGAGAAGATTTCAAAGACAAAGTAAATATTATAATGAAATGTGCAAAGACCTGGAGATAGAAAACCAAAAGGGAAGAACACGTTTGGCATTTCTCAAGCTGATAGAACTGAAGAGAAACTTCAAGCCTCAAGTTGCAATATGGCAGGATTCTATAAGGAAAATATTAAATGATGCAGGAAACATAAAAAGAAGATGGATGGAATACACAGAGTCACTGCACCAAAAAGAACTGGTCAACGTTCAACCATTTCAGGAGGTAGCTTATGACCAAGAATCGATGGTACTGAAGGAAGAGGTCCAAGCTGCACTGAAGGCATTGGTGAAAAACAAGGCTTCAGGAATTGACGGAACACCAACAGAGATGTTTCAATAAATGTATGCAGCACTGGAACCACTCACTGGTCTATGCTAAGAAATATGGAAGACAGCTACCTGGCCAACCGACTGGAGGAAATCCATATTTATGCCTATTCCCAAGAATGGTGATCCAACCGAATGCAGATTATATCTAACAATATCAGTATCATATGCAAGTAAAATTTTGCTGAAGATCATTCAGAAGCAGCTACTGTAATATGTCACCGACAGGGAACTTCCAGAAATTCAGGCTGGATTCAAAAGAGGACATGGAACCAGGGATATCATTGCTGATGTCCGATGGATCCCGGTTGAAAGCAGAGAATACCAGAAAGATGTTTACCTGTGTTTTATTGACTATGCGAAGGCATTTGACTGTGTGGATCATAACAAATTATGGATAACATTGTGAAGAATGGGAATTCCAGAACACTTAATTGTGCTCATGATGAACCTGTACATAGACCAAAAGACGGTTATTTGAACAGAACATGAGGATACTGCGTGGTTTAAAGTCAGGAAAGGTGTGCGTCACCATATTTATTCAATCTGCATGCTGAGCAAATCATCTGATATACCGGACTATATGAAGAAGAATGCAGCATCAGGATTGGAGGAAGACTCATTAATAACCTGTGTTATGCAGATGACACAACCTTGCTTGCTGAAAGTGAAAAGGACTTGAAGCACTTACTGATGAAGATCAAACACCACAGCCTTCAGTATGGATTACACCTCAACATAAAGAAAACAAAAATCCTCACAACTGGACGAAGAAGCAACATCATGATAAATGGAGAAAAGATTGAAGTTGTCAAGGATTTCATTTTACCTGGATCCACAATCAACACCTATGAAAGCAGCAGTCAAGAAATCAAACAATGCATTGCATTAGGCAAATCTGCTGCAAAAGATCTCTTTAAAGTGTTAAAAAGCAAAGATGTCACTTTAAGGACTAAGGTGTGCCTGACCCAAGCCATGGTGTTTTCAATTGACTTATATGCATGTGAAAGCTGGACAATGAATAAAGAAGACCAAAGAAGAATTGATGCCTTGGCATTATGGTGTTGGTGGAGAATATTGAACATACCATTGACTATTGGAAGAACAAATAAATCTGTCTTGGAAAAAGTACAAGCAGAATGCTCCTTAGAAGGAAGGATGGCGAGACTTTGTCTCACATACTTTGGACATGTTATCAGGAGGGACCATTCCCTGGAGAAGGACATCATGCTTGGTAAAGTAGAGGGTCAGCGAGAACGAGGAAGACCCTCAACGAATGGATTGACACAGTGGCTGCAACAAGGGGCTCAAGCATAACAAGAATTGTGAGGATGGCCCAGGATCAGGCAATGTTTCATTCTGCTGTACACAGGGATGCCATGAGTTGGAATTGACTCAAGGGCGCCTAACAACAACAACATATTTTGCTCATCTGAGTTTTATATAGGTTTCTTTTTGGAGGGTTTATAGAAGTTCTTAGGTATTCATAGAAGTTCTATTAATATTCTCGATATTAACATTTTGTCGTATGTACTTACTCATTCAATGAACATTTGTTATTTGCTTTCTACATTCCATACATTGTTCTTGGGTCTTGGAATACTGGTGAATTATATAGATAAGACTCTCTGCCAACAGGCAGCTTATTCTAGTGGAAGGAGACAAAAAAGTAAAATATACAGTATCGGTAAATTACAGCAAGAAGGATACTTGGACATGCTGGTTAGGAAGGAGTTGTAGTTTTAAATAAGGTGGTGAGGGAAGACTACACTGAGACGATATTTGACCACATATATAAAGGAAGTAAGAGAGCCAGCCATGTAAAGATCTGTGGGTAGACTCTTTCATGCAGAAGGAACAGCTAATACAAAGATGTTGAGACTGGAATGTCCTGGGTACTTTTCAGAACAGTAAGGTGTTCGTTAGAGTTTGAGTCGAGTAATTGGGGAGAGTAATGAAAGATAACATCAGTGGAATAACCGGAAGGTTTCATAAGCCATTGTACATACATCATCTTTTATCCTGAGCAGGATAAGAAGCCATCGAAAAGTTTTGAAGAGAAAAGTAACATAGTTGGATAAATTATAAATGAATTCCTCTGGTTGCTATTTTGACAATAAAGCTCAAAGAGCAAGGATATAAGAAAGAGGATTTCCTAATAAAAGAAAGAACGGGACAAAGTACACGAGAGAAAGAAAGGACTCAAAGGTGACCTCACTTTTTTTTTTTTTTTTGGCCTAAGAAAAAGGAGGTAGGGTCTGGGAAGAGTAAAACAAGGAAACAGGGAAGCCAAATCCAAAGGAGAGTGATCGAGCTGACCACCACCATGAGCAACTGAGGCCTGATCCTGGGAGGGACCATCTGAGGAGATGGGTAGACTCCTCTCAGAATTGCCTACTCAGGGAAGAAAGAGGAGAGCCTTTACTCATCTGCTCCCATAAAAAGGTAATTCCCTCACACTTCAGGATTATGCATGTGTCAGAAAGGTTGAAGAGGTTCTGGCAGGCAACCTAAGCAGTGGCAGCAGAGAAGCCCTGAGCAGAGACCAAGAGGTACATAATGCAGCTGTGGTGAAGCAATGGCAGGTTATATTAGCTTACTGCGCCTACAGGAATGGCTGTAGTAATGGAGGCTAGGGGGATGGGAGACAGAGTACAAGAAGGGTCCAACAGAGTAAAAATATCTTAGTACAGATGACCTTCTTTTGAAATGAGGGCAGACTTTTTTTCTTAAACTACATTTTCCTGGAGAATAGAAAAACCACTAATAAAAGTGATTGTATTCATATTATTATCTTGTAACTTCTCACACAAGATCAACTTCACAGAAACAAAAAACAAATACGAGGTGAATTTACTCTTTTTAATATGCTTTTGAGATTTCACATATTTTGGACATGTTATCAGAAGGGACCAGACCCTGGAGAAGGACATCATGCTTGGTAAAGTAGAGGGTCAGCGAAAAAGAGGAAGACCCTCAATGAGATGGATTGACACAGTGGCTGCAACAACGGTCTCAAACATAGCAACAATTAAGAGGATGGTGCAGGACTGGGCAGTGTTTCTTCTGCTGTACATAAGGTCACTATGAGCCAGAACCAACTAGATGGCACCTAACAACAACAACAATTTTATATATTATTTTTATTAACTTCTATTTGCTAGTTTCTTCTGTTACGCTTGTCAAATTTTCTTATGAGGTTCATGCTTCAGCCAGAGATCAGATAGGCCCATAAAACAAAACAAGACTAAATGGGCACACAAGCCCAGGGACAGGGATGAGAGGCAGGAGGGGACAGGAAAGCTGGTAATGGGGAACCCAAGGTCAAGAAGGGGAGAGTGTTGACACGTTGTGAGATTGGCAACCAATGTCACAAAACAATGTGTATTAATTGTTTAATGAGAAACTAATTTGCTCTATAAACCTTCATCTAAAGTACAATAAAAAAAATTTCTTGGGGACCATCGTCTCGGGGAACGTCTAGCTCAATTGGCAGAACACAAGGACTAGAAGGCAGAAGGGGACAGGAAAGCTAGTGATAGGGAACCCAAGGTTGAGTAAGGTAAGTGTTGACACGTAGTGGCGTTGTTAACCACTGTCATAGGGCAACATGTGTACTGTTTAATGAGAAACTATTTTGTTCTGTAAACCTTCATCTAAAGTGAGAATAGCAGAACAACTGGAAGAATGTAATCGATGTTACTGAATTGTGCATGTAGAAATTTTTGAAATGCTGTATATTTGGCTATATATATTTTCACCAAAAAAAAAAAAAAAAGGTCAAGAAGGGAGAGGGTTGACATGTCATGGGGTTGTTAACCAATGTCATAAAACAATATGTGTACTGACTGTTTAATGAGAAACTATTTGTTCTGTAAATCTTCACCTAAAGTACAATTGAAAAAACAAAAAAGCAAAAAAAAAAATTTTCTTATGATTGGTCCTAAAGGCCTTTATTTTTCTTTCTTCAGAGCCTACACATATTTTTTTGTAAATACAGCTTCTATCCTTTTTTATAGTTATCACTGTATTCTTTGCTTTCTACATGACTTTATTTCCCTTTAATTTGCCCTTTGATATCAATATTAATAATTTAGAAGATTGTGTCAACATTTTATTATTTATAATTTCACAAAAAATTTAAAATCTATAAGCCTAATTTTTTAAATTTGCTTTTCTTAGTGCCCAAATGCATAACCAATTTTTATAAATCTTCAAAGGAAATTCAAAACAAACATATTCTTTATTTGATGAATGTAAGGTTCTCTGTCTCTTTATATATGGCTATAAAAATCTTGTAATAATAATAGGCTACACAAATCAAATTTAATATGTATGCTTCTACAATTCTATTCATCCAAGTCCTTCTTTTTTCCTGTTAGAACAGTCTAGTTCTGACAGTGACATAAAATCTATCATTATAATTGTGCTTTATTTTTAATCACATTTGCCTTGCTCTCCTTGGTGCCATTTTTTCATGCATTTAGTTGCTTTTTTATTTTGACGCGCATTGCTTTTTGTTACATCTTACTCATAACTTGTGTATTTTTTTATGTAATGTCCCTCTTTATCATGTGTAGTTTTTAATTCCTCTTTGCTGTAATATCACCATATATATTTTCCTATTGTCTATTTTTTCCTGTTTTTTTAAATGTCTTATTTTCAACCCTTCTTTATCCACTTTGATTAAAATGTGCTTCTTGCACAAGTACAGCTATTTTTCAATTATTAAATCTAATTTCATTTCATTTGTATGAAACATAATGCCTGATATCATTTATGCTTCTTATTATATGTTTTATATTGTTCTTGTTTCATTTTCCCTTTCCAATTATTTGTTGATTTGGTGGAGTTGCTATTCATTACTAATTATTTTGGAAATTCTGCCCACTTTTTGACTCCATGACTTGCCTCTTCATTTCTATTAGAGTCAGACATATATTTCTCTGTAAGTATTTAAATATAACAAATAATTCCCTTGCCAAGATTCACTGTTTTCTTCAAGATCCTTAATCCCACATATCTTAAATAAGATGCTATATTTTAAGTATTTTTACTTTCTTCCTTCCTCCTCTCATTTATTCTCTATTTCCCTCAGCAGTGAGACCCTTTGAATGCTTTTACTCTCCCTCGTCCTCCACTGTTTCCTACTTCTGAGATTTTGCTGACACATTTAAACTTCTAGTTGTAGACACTGTTATTTTCCTTACACTATACCCCTCCTGCTTCGATAATCCTAATTAAGTACTAAGATTTACAATGCCAAATAACCTACCTTATCCTTCTTTATCTTTCTATCTCCCTTTCCTTATTTTATTGTGTGTAGAACATTGTGTGATGTATGTGAATGTGTGTGTACATGTACATATGTGCGTGTGTGTGGAGAGACAGAGAGAGGAAGAGAAGGAAACCTGTTATTATTTTACGTGTTGCTTAATGCCTTTTCTTGAACATGTTCCTCAGAGGGGAATATGTGTTAAATACTCTCTGAGTTCTTGCATCTCCCTTATATCCTTCACCCTGGTAAGCGAATAATATCTGTGTTGGGCATTATCGTTTCGGGTTATATTTCTTTCTTCTCAGTAGTCTGTAGATATGTTTCTATTTTTTTCTAGCCTCCAGTCTTGCAATGAGAAGTCCAGTACCACTGTGATTTCTTTCTAACCCTCTGTAGGTAACTCGTTTTTCTCTCGGGAAGTTTACGAGTCTATACAATTTTCTCATTTTTCTTAGATCTCAGAAATTTAACCAGTGTGTTACTAGATTCTTTTTTGGTGAATAGTCCATCTTAGAATGTAGTGCAAGCAATTGTAGTCTTGCCTATTTTTTTTATTTTTTTAATTAATTTATTTTTTATTGTACTTCAGGTGAAGGCTTACTGAACAAATAGTTTCTCATGAAACAGAAGTACAGATGTTGTTTTCTGACATTGGTTAACAACCCCACAACATACCAACCCTCTAACTTGTCAACCTTTTGTTTTTTTGTTGTTTTTTTTTTTTGGTGAAAATAAACATAGCCAAAGATATACCATTTCAAAAATTTCTACATGCACAGTTCAATGACATTGACTACGCTCTTCCAATTGTGATGTTATTCTCACTTAAGATGAAGGCTTACAGAATAAAATAGTTTCTCATTTAACAGTTACTACACATGTTGCCCTATGACAATGGTTAACAATCTCACAACACATCAACAATATCCTTACTCAGCCTTGGGTTCCCTATCACCAGTTTCCTTGTCCCCTTCTGCTTTCTGGCCCTTGTCACTGGACTCCTGTACCTTGTTACTCTCATTTGGTTTTACACGGCTCTTCACTCCCAGGTGGAACAGTGAACCTCGGAGGTAAATTCACCACTGAGCTAAAAGGGTGTCTGCGGGCCATACTCTCGGGGCTTCTCCAGTCTCCTTTAGGCCAGTAAATCTGGTCTTTTTTTGTGGGTTACAATTATGCTCTACATCCTTCTCCAGCTCTGTCCAGAACCCTCTGCTGTGATCCCGGTCAGAACAGTCAGTGGTGGTAGCCGGGCACCATCTAGCTGTACTGGACTCAGTCTGGTGGAGGCCTTGCTAGCTGTGGACAATTAGTCCTTTGGACTGATCTTTTCCTTGTATCCTGTTCTCTTCATTCTCCTTTGCTCCAGAAGGGATGAGACCAGTGGAGTATCTTAGATGGCCGCTCACAGGCTTTTAAGACCCCAGACACTACTCACCAAGGTAGAATGTAGAGCACTGTCTTTATAAGCTGTGTCATGCCAATTGAACTAGATGTTCCCCGAGACCATGGTCCCCACAGCGCTCTGCCTAGCAAATCAGTCCCTCAGGGAGTTTGGATGCATCTATGGGGCTCCCATGACCTTTCCTTGTACAAGTTGTGCTAGTTTCTCCTGTATTGTGTACTGTCTCACCCTTCACACAAGATACCACTTCTCTATTGTTTATTTAATATTCTCCCCCTACCCCTCCCATCCCTGGTAACCAACAAAGATTGTTACTTTTGTGTGTGAACTTTTTCATGGGTTTTTACAATAGAGGTCTCATGCAATATTTGTCCTTTTGTGATTGACTTATTTCACTTAGCATAATGTCCTCCAGTTTCATCCATGTTATGAGATGCTTCACAGATTCATTGTTGTTCTTTCTCGTTGCATAGTACTCCATTGTGTGTATGTACCATAGTTTGTTTCTCCATTCATCTGTTGATGGGCATCTAGGTTGTTTCCATCGTTTTGATATTGTGAACAATGCTGCCATGAACATAGGTGTGCATATGTATATTCGAGTGACGACTCTTATTTCTCTAGAATATATTCCTAAGAGTGGGATTCCTGGATCAAATGGTATGTCTATTTCTAGCTTTCTGAGGAAGCGCCATATCATTTTCCAAAATGGTTGTATCATTTTGCATTCCCACCAGCAGTGCATAAGTGTTCAGATCTCCCCGCAGCCCCTCCAACATTTGTTATTTCTAGTATTTTTGATTCGTGCCAGTAATGCCAGGGTGAGATGGTATCTCATTGTGGTTTTAATTTGCATTTCTCTAATGGCTAGTGATTGCAAGCATTTCCTCATGTGTCTGTTGGCCATTTGAATGTCTTCCTTGCTGAAGTGTCTGTTCACTTCCTTTGCCCATTTTTTAATAGGATTATTTTTATTTTT